>JAUZNJ010035950.1:0-12047 GCA_034780135.1 Jordanella pulchra
CATCACTCACAGTTGAAGAGAACCTATGATAAAAATTACAGTCTTCTACAAGCTTTGCAAGTGAGAAAACCTGAAAATCAATCAAATACTTGTTCTCCCCACTGTATATTGCTTAGCTTTAAGGTTTTACATGCTCTACTCCCATCCTATTTTAGTGATGGGACATGTAGTGGAGCAGCCAGTTTCCCCTGTTCCCACACCTTAAAATATAGATGTTATTGTCACAGTCGGATAAAAGTGTCAGTATCTTTAATAAACTGATGTCTTTCCCCTGGTTTTTGACTCAGTGTGTGATGCTAAATAGTTCTTAGAAATATTAGCTCTTAAATTTTCTGTTATTGTTGCTATAACTGTGAAAGACTATAGAAATGGCATCTGACATTGGCATTTTCAAAGATTACTTTACTTTACACCTACACTAAAGCTATCAAAAGTCACTTACTCCTATATGGTCAAATATTAGAGAGAAGATTGTAGAAAATGACCCCATCACTCATCAGCGAGCAAGCGAGCATTGTTCTAAACTAAGCTAGCATGAGTTCATTGCTACTATATGTGACATGCAACTATTTTAGGTAATAAAAACACAATATTGAGCTTAATGTTGATCAATGTTTACAGAATCCAGTCAGAGGGAAATTCAATCTGGAACGTAAAAGAAAATCTACCAGTAATTTTTCTAGAAACTTGTCGTTGTTACTGTTTACTTCGGTATCCTCATCCACAGGAATGGCTCTAGAGCCACACTCGTTCCCACTCAAGGATGAATCACCTTAAAACTCAAATGCAAAATATCCACCCAGATACACACACTAAATATTCATTTTCAGATCTGCTTCCAAACACTCATCTGTTTAAAAGTTGAACTCACAGTTAAGAAGGCCCCTTCTCTTGAGATGAAATATTGTCCCATCAAACTGTTACCTTCTCTCTGTGGCTTTAGGTTTCCTATTATTGCAGCTTTGAGTTTCTTTGCTATTTCGATTTTGCTGCATAATACCTGGATGTTTTATGTGTAGCTTTTATAGAAATTATGCAGAGTTTAAATTAAACTAAAGTCTTTATTCACCTGGACCTTCTTTTGGTTTTTTAACCACTGATCAAAAAACAATCTATGGATTTTGAATATTAAAGCGTTTAGCAGAAAAATTGATTTTGTTTTTGCATTTTGGTTTCTTTATATTAGTAACTTTACCAAAAATGTTAAAGTTAAGTTAAACCAGTTTTCTGGCCTTTGTTATCTGCCTTTCTCTGCACAGATTTATCTAACTTTGTAGCTTTGAAGCACTAACTGGAAGAAATGTAACTTTGAAACAAAATGTATAAAAAGTTGCATGACTTGATGTGTATTTCATTTATACATTTGTAAAAGAACTAATTCATGTGTACACCATATATCATAAAAGTTCAAATGCATTTCTAAAGATTTAAGTATGTTCGCTTAAGTTATAAAGGGTTTTTTTTTCCTGATATGATATTTTGTGATATTTTTCCCTAAACCCTAAAATCTTAACACACTACATTTCTCCGCCCTAGGGGGACTACGTGTGGTTGGACCTTAAGACAGGTCGCGAGTTTGACGTCCCTGTGGGAGCTGTGGTGAAACTTTGCGACTCTGGACAGATCCAGGTTCTGGACGATGAAGGCCGGGTGAGTTCTCAACCCAGGAGAAGTAAAAATCTACTGAGAAAATCTGTTATTTTACAGCATGTGAGACCTATTCAGCTTATTTCCTGTAAAAAAAAAATCAGTTTAGCCACAAACGATTAATTTAAGGCTAAACCTGAAATAAAACAAATCACTAATAGGTCTGCTGACTCTATATAGACTTTAATTTTAAAGTTAGTATTTAGATGAGTTAATTTATATAAAAAAATGGATAATAATGAGAACCATCCAAATAAACTATTTACTCAGTTTAGGCTGTAATTTAAGGTCTTCTTTAAAGGTAAATTCTCTGCTGAATTATTCCCTGTTTTCCTTTACCTGAACAGGAACACTGGATCTTTCCTCAGAATGCCACCAACATCAAACCAATGCACCCAACCTCTGTCCACGGCGTGGAGGATATGATCCGACTGGGCGACCTTAACGAAGCCGGCATCCTCCGCAACCTTCTGATCCGCTACAACGAACATGTCATCTATGTTAGTTAGACATCAAATTCCCAACTAAAACATTTGCAATGTCCTAAAATCTAGTAGGTTTCTGTCACACTGAGGGTTGCTTTTACCAGTTAGGTTTTTATTTTTTGTTTTAGTCTGAAGGGAGCTTAGAGGTTATTTCCTACTTGAGGTTTTGGTCAGTATAAGCTGCTGTTGATCTCGGAACTTTATGAAGGTCTTTTAGTTTATCTTTTCTATTTTAATTTATATTAAGTCATGCAGTCAAGTGCACTGTGGCTTTATAGTAGTTATTTTAATCAAAACAGAGAAATTTGCTACAGGGGTAAACAAATTTGTGCTTTTATAAAGGAGTCAGGGCTGCTTTAGGTAAAATGTTAGATCTGATATTTTGCTATGAAAGAACACTTCATGTAAATTTAGCCAGCAGTTTAACTAAAAAGTTCCAAGGACTGAATCTTGAGGAACTTCTTGTAATTTTGATATAATTATAAGCTGGAACCCACACGCAAGCTGGGAAACCTGAGCACAAACTTTTCTAAACTGGAAGTTTTCACACCATTTCAGTAGATATTAGAGTGTACAAAACTGAAACCTGACTTTGTTTATTTACGCCAGATATTTTTGCTATCTTTTTTCTACACTTTCCTTTTTCTAGATTGTCCACCGTGCTTGATGGAAACCATGTTTTCTTCTCCATTTTCTTTTTCTTATTTAACTGATCTAATAAACTTTACTGTATCTAGATTGTATTTTTATTTTGTGTAAAGAATCTCCGAGTGCTTGAATTCAGTTTTTTGTTTTTTGGAGGCATCCGAAACTAAAACGTCACCAGTTTTGATTAAAATTCAAAGCCTGATTTTGTGAGTTAGTACATCTATATTTTTTTTTTTCTGCCCCCCCTGCAGACATACACAGGCTCGATCCTGGTCGCAGTAAATCCTTACCAGCTGCTTCCCATCTACACTCCAGACCACATCCGCCTCTACACCAACAGGAAGATCGGAGAGATGCCGCCGCACATATTCGCCATTGCTGACAACTGCTACTTCAACATGCAGAGAAACAACAAGGATCAGTGCTGCATCATCAGGTGTGTTTCCACTGACTGCTGCAGTATTGTGCAAAACTTATGTGTTTAAATGTTGTTTTTATCAAGCTGTTAATGATTGAAAATAATCTTTGCCATTCTTCAGCCCTTCTAAAGGTCTTTAGAGGTCATTGTTCGGACACTGGCACCTTTTATTACCCCTTATTAGTTTAACTTCTCTATTTAAAGTCAGCGTACTGAATGTGTTCTTATGCAGTGCTGTTTTTCTGTTTTTGTTTTTTGTAAGCTGCTGTTGGGCGAAACCTTGTCTTATTTAGAATGAAGACAAAAAAGGCCAACATAAAGTTTATGTAGTTATATGTATCAAGTTATGTGTCCTTAACCTCATTTAAATTATATAGCAGAATACAAGCTGAACAAAATGGGCTCTGTTAATTGTGCCTATAAGAGAAATAGCTTCTTTATAGCTATAAAAAAAAATTGTGGTTAAATAGTAACTATATATCCTAATATTACTGACTTAACTCCAAAATTAATGTAAAATAAATGCCTTTGACGATTGAAGAGTAACGTCTGACTGGAAATGGACGCTGTGTCAGGATAAGCTACAGGGAATCAGATTATTTCTGTCTGTGGAAAACCAATGACAGTTCTCAGTTGTGTGGTTTTGATAGCGGTGAGTCTGGAGCAGGGAAAACTGAGAGCACAAAGCTGATTCTACAGTTCCTGGCGGCCATCAGCGGTCAACATTCATGGATAGAGCAGCAGGTCCTGGAGGCCACGCCTATCCTGGAAGGTCAGTTCTGTTTCTAATATACTGAAATCTGAAGGGTTCTGTTTGACTAGTTTAAACACGTTTCTTCTTTACAGTTTGTTAAAAGAAAGACTAAGTCAAAGGAACACCCTTCATGCTATTTTCAGCTGAAATGTCAGAGTTTCTGCCTTCTTTGTCATTTTCCATGCATTTTGTTCAATTGTTAAGCTTTTGGCAACGCCAAGACAATACGTAACGACAACTCCAGTCGCTTTGGGAAGTACATAGATATCCACTTCAACAAACGGGGGGCCATTGAGGGGGCCAAAATAGAGCAGTACCTGCTGGAGAAGTCTCGTGTCTGTCGACAGGTGAGAAGTCAGATGACTGTTTTGTTTAAAATATATAGACAGACTGACTGACTGACTGAACTTAGGATCAATGTAATACCATATATATTTACATTTCACTATAAGAAACAACACCTGGTTTATCAAAGGGCTTTACAAATGAAACTCAAGACTGAGATAAAAACAAAAGCCTGAAAACTCATAGAACAAAAAAATATGACATAAAGCAAGTCAGTTAAAGTCAGATTCATATTGTTAAACGTCAAACTGTAGGATGTTTTTTAAACTAAGAATTAAAAACATTATCTGGTGGAGCCTGTCTTTTGTTTGGAGGTAGCTCCAAGCTTCTTCTGTAATTTTAGGATCCCAACAGCAGCATCCAGTCAGCTGACCCAAGGAAACAAAGTTTAGGGGTGAAGCAGGCTGGATGATGATATGCTGGCAGAAGGCCATGAGAGAATTAAAAACTTAAATCTATCAATTTCATTCTGAAACTAAAACAACAGCAGGAGAGAGAAGCTAAACTCTTGGTTTTAGTACCAGTTAAAATAGCTCTGTCACAACTACTTGAACTAGTTGAAGATGCGACCCAGTGACCTGGCTAATTCCTATTGAAAGTGAGTTGCAGTAATCCAACGTGAGCTTTTCTAAGTTACATCTAGAAAGAAGAAGTTTCGTCACAAAGACATATCTCAATTATAAATAAAAAATTATGATTTTTTTAAACACAAGTATGGAATCCATTTTAAAACAATGATTGCTCAAAACAGAGCCTACCAAATAAGTTAATTTTGGTTTAACATGTATTGAAATAAAATAAAAATTAGGACCATCCATGATTTTTATCCCCGAGTCAGCAGGGGACTAAATAGAGTGAGCATCAGACTGCTAAGGGGAAGTAGAATAAACAGTATTCTTCTCATTAATAGATTTAAATCCTATATTTCTGTTAAATGGGTACCTTTGGCAAAAAGTAAAGGAGAAAATGAACTGGTCTTAGAATACACCCCCGTTGGCAGGTCAGCACAAGATGAGGTAGGGTTGCCAATCCTTAAATCAACCTTAAAAATGATTGTTCCAAGATTAGTTGGATACCAAAGGCTTTGAAAAGACAGATTCTACCACAACAGCGTGAGAGCTAACAAACAAACACACACCTGACTTATCTCAGCATACAGCTTTTATGTTGTTTCTTCCTCCACAGGCTCCGGATGAGAGGAACTATCACATCTTCTACTGCATGTTGAAAGGCATGGCTCCAGAGATGAAGGCTAAACTGGGTCTAGGCCTGGCCAGAGAATATTCCTACCTCACCACGGTGAGACCAGCAATATGATCAACAGATCAGACAACACATAACGATTTTATTTTTTGATATGAAACCAGGATAAATTAATGTCAGTTAATATTAAAATAACTATTACTTGCTGAATATTAGAATAAAGAGTAAGTGAGCAAGGTTTGTGGACCTCCCTTTTAAGCTCTGTGAGATTGAGATGCCCCATCCAAAACATTGACTTTGTTTGCCTTCAACTAAAGTAGCTAATAGAGGGATAAGATTTTGGTTATTTTCCATTGAAAAGATCTGTTTACAGTATTTATCCCAGGTTTAACTTCCTGGCTGATGTCTTGAGGTACTGGTTCAATATTTCCACGTAATGTTATTTCCTCATGATGCAATCTATATTTTGTGAGACACATCAGTTCCTCCTGCAACAAAACACCCGTACAAGAGGATTCTGCCACCCTTGTACTCACATTTTGGATAACCTTCTCAGGCTTACAAGCGTTCCTCTTTTTGTCATTCAGATGCAGTGAAATTAAGGCTTCAGTTATGCCTTAACTAAACTTATAACATTAAAACATAGACCAAGAACCCCAGAAGTCTTTAACTGTCTTCTACATTTTTAGGGTAACTGCACTGAATGTGACGGCCGTGACGACCTTGCTGATTATTCCAGCATCCTTTCAGCCATGAAAGTCCTTATGTTTAGTGAGACGGAGAACTTGGAGATTTCCAAGCTACTGGCAGCCATCCTGCATTTGGGCAACCTGCGATTTGAGGGTATTTATACATCTCAGAATCATTAGCTGTAGAGGTGTGAAGCTCGATAAAACATTTTCTAACTTCCTGCAGCTCGCACTTATGACAACCTAGACGCCTGTGTGGTTGTGAGGTCTCCTGACTTGATGACTGCTGCTTCACTCATGGAGGTGTGTATCACTCTGTGAATGCTGCCTATGTAAAGATGTGCAGCAAGGTAGTTCATGCTAATTCTGTAGGTCATTGTATTCTTTTTATACTAAATTGTGCCCTATATGTTATAAAACAAAATTAATTTACTGAAAGGTATCTCTTTGTTATGAAATGTCATAAAAAGTAAAGAAAATTACAAAGATGAAAATGTTATGACTTTGTGTACTGGTAGACTAACATGCTTTTTCCAAGCCTAGAATTAATCTAACAACGACCTCCAAATATCACTCTAGCTGTTTTAAACCCTAGGTGAAATTATTTACTGATGGGTTTTTGTAGCTGTGACACAAAAAGGATTTTCAAAAAATGCTGAACTTAATTCAGTTTCTTTTTAGATGCACCATTCATTCATAGTTATATAAATAAAATGAATTTCCTTTTAGTTCTTTCTAACTTTGCTGTTGTTCATCCCATATGTCCACATTTACTTCAAACTGGATAAAGATTAGTTTGTATAATAATGATAGTGTCTTAGACCATTTTTTCTGGTTCATGTTTAAATAAAATAATAATTTAGCCTTTTATGTAATTTGCCGTTACATCAGACCTTCACTTCAAAACCAGGGACCATATTTTATTTTATAGCCTTTTTAGACTGCCAGTTAGTCTACATATGAAGTACCAATTTTTAGAAAAAAGGCATTTTACTGTAAAAATATTTCATCTATAAATGTTTCTTCCTCTTATTCCACTATCATCTAATTGCAGAGATGAATAATATTAAATTATCCTTATATTCTAGTTCAGTTTGACGTATTTGATACTGGATTGTTTGATCTGACAACAGATATTTTAATACAATACGGTATCACAACTCACTCATTATAGAAACTGCAGCACATTTTACAGCCTTTTGTGCTTTAGGTGGAAGCGAAGGATGTGATGGTGTGTTTGACCACTCGGACCCTCATCACTCGGGGTGAAAGCGTCACCACGCCCCTCAGTGTGGAACAAGGCCTGGATGTCAGGGACGCCTTTGTTAAGGTATTTATTATTTATTGCTGCTAGGGATGTGACAGAAAGATGAAGAAAGTGATTTTTTTCCTTCTACTTTGTTCGACAGTAAACAAAAAAAATGCTCAATTTCGAAATTTAATTAGATAACTTGAAATTCTAGGAATGTAGACGTGACTAAAGATCAACCCTGAACACAGTGTCTGCTTCCTGTAACATCATGCAAATAAACAGGCTCTGGTTCTCTGGGAGATTTTTCTGTATGAAAATAAAAAAAAAACAACCACTGGAAAGGTTACAAGTTATCAAGATCAACAGCTGCAACAACAAAGCAGGCTTAATTCAAATCAATTTCAATTCGATTCAGTTTACTCATATAGCGCCAATTCACAACACATGTCATCTCAAGGCATTTCACAAAGGCAAATCAATCAAATCACACAGTCAAAACACAGTTAGAAGTTTTCTCTCTAAGAAATACCAACTGATTACATTGAATCATTGATTCAACAGCAATCCCTCACACCAAGCATACATGCTTAAAAGCTAAAGATTGCGTCACTCTGACTTGAGCTGAGGAGGGCTAATTGAACACATTTTTAATCAAAAAAGCCCTTATTTAAAAAAAGAAAACAACAGCTCTGGTTCAAGTGTTTACTAGCTGTCATCCGCTGGTAAGAGGAAGAAAATGTTAACTTTTGTTCAAAATAAATAATTTAAAAAAGAAATTGCCCCAAAGTGCAGTTAAAATGAGCCACAACACATCAGTCAACTTTTTTTGAATTGTTACTATAGTGAAATGTGGTAATCAAATGATTTGATGATGATGATTACTTGGATTTGTATGTTTGCTGACATTTTGCCATATTTTCCAGGGGATTTACGGCAGGCTGTTTGTGTGGATAGTAGATAAAATTAACGCAGCCATTTACCGACCTCCTACTTGCGAGAGTAGTGTTATAAGAAGGTCAATCGGACTGTTGGACATCTTTGGCTTTGAGAATTTCATCGTCAACAGGTGATGAATCCGTTTGCTTGTTTGTTTTCTGGAGATAAAACTCCCTCTAAGCTTGTTACCCTGGAAGTGTTTGTGAAACGTTGTGTCTCCTTTTGTAGCTTTGAGCAGCTGTGCATTAACTTCGCCAATGAGAACCTGCAGCAGTTCTTCGTTCGCCACGTCTTCAAACTGGAGCAGGAGGAGTACAACCTGGAGGACATCAACTGGCAGCACATCGAGTTCACGGATAACCAGGACGCTCTGGACATGATCGCTAACAAACCCATGAACATCATCTCCCTCATCGATGAAGAGAGCAAGTTCCCAAAGGTACAAAGACACAAACAGTATTTTTCTGTTATTTTATTCTGCAAACAGATCCAGTTAAGTGTGGTGTGAAAACCATGAAAACCCTCTGTTGTCCTTTTGTTAGGGGACCGACGCTACAATGTTGTATAAACTCAACTCACAGCACAAGCTCAACACCAACTACTTCCCTCCTAAAAACAGCTACGAAACCCAGTTTGGCATTCAACACTTTGCTGGAGTCGTGCATTATGAATCCAGAGGTACTTTCTCCCTGTTAAAGTTCTGTGTTTTTGATGAAACTATTTCCGTCCCACTGTACGAAAATACTGATCTGAATGAAAATCTACAAATTACCAACATTAAAAACTGTAATAAGTGGAAGCTTAAATTTTAGAAACTATCAAGAGCTTTTTTGCTTGACAGAAGCCTAAAGAAAGAAGGTCTGTTTTGAGGCCTGGTTCTAAGTTTTCAGACCAGTCACTTACAAATATTCAGTACAAAGAACCACAGTTAGACTGGCTTCTAATAATTCACATTCTTGAAAGCAGTTGTATCAACACTTTTTGCCATGGAGGGCAGAAATGTCCTGTTTTAAGTAGCCATGGGCAACACAGTTTAGTTTTTTTTTCCTTTATATTGTTCATCCTTTTTTCAGTTTTACCTATTTAAATGTTATATAATCTTATGATATTTGGCTGAAACAAGCAAAGGGGTCTAATTATTATTACAAAAAAAAGGGATTAATCCAAAACACCACACAGTTTTTACAGGCTTGTCTGTTTAAAAGAAAAATACATTTCTGGTTGACTATCTTGGATTTTAGTATTAAAAAAATAAAACATTTCTAAAGAAGATAATAGATTAGATAAATAGATATAATGACTTGCTTATTTGTGGTTGGAGGAAAAGATTTAGTATCACAACAATTTTTGTTGTCTTCAGTTAGTGAATTCAATGTATCTTTTTCTTTGAAATAAATATACTGCAGGTTTACCACCACCACATCCAAATAAAGTATTTTTTCTTTACATGCGTCACAAAGTGTTTTTTTTTTTTGATTCAATAAAAATCAGATGGAGATAAAGGACCTCTGCTTCAGATTATTTTGTAATTAATTAGATCATAAAGTGATACTTTTATTTATAAACCTGCTTAAAATAAAAAAAGAAATCTGAATGGGTCCAAATTGGAACCAGCACACCAAACCTTAAAGTAAAGACTCAAATCATCTGGGGTAAAAACTGATTGGTGCATCTCTACCTTTGAAGCATATGTCTGCACAAGGCTTACAGGTTTAAACCTTTCGTCATGATTACCTGTGTGTAAAGATTCTGTCGGATCCAAATCAATCAACAGCCTCACGTTATTTCCCCTTTTGTTCATCTGTCAGGATTTCTGGAGAAAAACCGTGACAGCCTTCACACCGACATCATCCAGCTCGTCCATTCGTCCAAGAACAAGTTTATCAAACAGATCTTCCAGGCTGATGTCGCTATGGTAAAGCCAACAAACAGAAACATGATCACACCGTTTGTTTCCTCTCTGCTGTGGTGCAGTTTAAGGTGATAATTGGGGGGGGGGGACTTTTATCACAAACACCCCTTCACCTCAGAACTCCTCTCTCTTCTGTCTTTTTTGTGTTTTTACTTTAACACATCAGTTTCTCTGTGGCTATCAGCAGCCCAGCACCCCCACTCCTAAGGTAAAATCGACAAACTTTGGTGTCTGTGTTTGCTTAACTATATCTAAAGCTCAGTTATCTGCCCAAACAGCTCTCCCTCTACATCCCTTACTGTTTTGTTTTTATTTTCCTCAGCAGTACAGTCTGTTGCTGCAGAAAAGTTTAATTGTGCACCATTTCAGCTTAGTTATAATGCACAAGTAGCACCAGCATGTAAAGAAAGGATAAATGCCTCAAGCGTGGTTGATCACTAAACTTTAACCATTCTTTACTATCTTAATTACATATATATGTTGAATCTTATCAGTCTCAGTAATACAAATCATGTCTACTGGCTTTCAAATTCTTTCTTAGGGTAGAACTTATCCTTTTCATAGAGATTAAATGACAAACTTCATTAAAAGAAAGTGAGGAATATATTTGAAAACAGCTGTGAAATATGGACAGCTTATTTAGAAATATTGAATCCGATAACCATCACAATAAGTTATTACAAACAAATATAAATATAAAATTGAACTCCTGAAGGATAATTTTAGTATGGCAGTATGAATGAATGTCTAGGATTTTAGGACCTGATTAAAGATTTTATTTGATTAAATATCTCTTGTGAAATTGTGGTTGTCATGTATGATCTAGATTCTGGGCGGATTTTTGGGATGAATTTGTAGGAGGAAGGAATATACACCTTGACAAAATTGTTGGTTCTCATATAATCAAAGATTAACTCACATCTGTCACAAATGAAAGCCATACATTGGCTTTCAACCATGCTTTAACAGAATGATTTCAAACATTTGTTCATGAAACAGGCCAAAAAACGATGGTACCCTTAACTTGATATTTTGTTGAACAATGTTTTAAGGCAATCATTACAATCACCATTCGGATTTTCCATTTTTTTTTATTTGTCATCAGTTTTCCTCCTGCAGTTTTCCTCCTGCTTTTGTCCACATTTGTACAAGATCTGACAGATTCTGACACAGTAAAACGGCCTTAAACAGAACAGAACCTACAGCTGGATCAGAACACTGTTCGTTTTCTTAGAACGTGGGTTTCTGCACTCTTTTCCTTCAGTTCAGTACCTTCTCTCACTCTGTAATAGTCTGGATGTCTTAGTGGTTCCTCTCTTGAATTCAGCTATAAATCATGACCCAGTTGAAAATATGAAGCTGTCTCTATGACAGGGGGATGAAGATGGGGAAAAAAAGTAAAGCAGGCAGGAAGTTTGGACAATTCCTAAAAATATTGCAAGTAAATTTCAAAACAAGAGGCTCTGGTTGGTGTTTTCTCACAAGCTCTTCCTTGGTGCCATGATTCTGTTTCTGAGAGATCAGGACTCTTATTTTTACTGTTTTCATCATGCTGCATCAAGAGTTACAGTACTTTTACTTCTCAGGGGAGCCATAATGTGCTGTCTACTTTAAAGGAAAGAACAGAAAAATAAATAAGGAAATGTATAAAAACATTTTTCTTCATAATATAAATGCATGCTTTTTGTCCTCATTGTTGTGGGATAAATGATCCATACAGCAGATCTCTTATTTCTACATTAAACAAAAAGCATATAT
>JAUZNJ010035951.1:0-12047 GCA_034780135.1 Jordanella pulchra
TTTACAGCATGAAATGTCTGAATGAGTGCTCATCCAAGACTGGTGATTCCATACTTTTTGCCAGGGGTTGTAGACTTCACTTTAAAAGCATCTCTCATACAACTAACAGGTAAACGAAACTATTTACTTTATAGTTTGGAGCACTTTCACTAAATATACAAAATTATATATGTGTATAGTTTCAGAACATTAATTATGATAAGAAAACTATGTATATTTTTGCTAATAGAGATATTGGTGCGATTAACAGCTACCCAAAAATGTATCCTGTAAGATTATTTTGGATTGTTGGAAATGTGTCGAAAGTGCACCGTGGTTTGCTAAAATAGATAAACAATGAAACGCTGCGGAGGGGGGTTGTTTCTGTACTTGTCTTCTCTGTCGCTTCCCTGTATTTATCATAAAATATATATATTGAAGCTGAGAACAAACTAAGGGCTGTAGGTTCAAATGTGGAAAAACATGTTTGAATTAGTCACCCGTTTCCCTAATAGAAACGTTTTGATGTGTCGATAATGTTTGCTAAGCTAAAGCTAGCCTCTTTCTCGGCCAGAAAACAGAGAAGAGTTTGGTTGCATCCCGATGTCTTCAACTTCTCTTGAAAAAGGTATGTTTTACATTTTTGTATTTTGTTGTTTTCAATCTTCCAAACCTTAACGGACCTTAATGTTTATTCAGCTATGTTTTCAAAATGATCCTCTTCTTATACCTGACGTTTCAGTACTGAAAACCTTATTTATAATTGGAGACAGAAAAATACTTATAGGAAAAACTACAGTTTGTAAGGTTTCAGGATTTGTTTTATACTAGTACAAATTTGTTGTAATTTTCTTCAGCTGACATTAACTTTAGAAAAAATGCATCCACATACTCCATAGCATGTTTTAAACACTCCAAGTCTTACATACGTAAGTATTACATACGTAATACTTGGATTTACTTGGATTTAAAACAGACGGGGGGTTAAGATGCCTTTTATCTTTTCATATAATTTGAATTATAGCCAGACCCAAACCTTGGTCCTTATTACGCACTACATTTTTCCTGTTGCTACTGCCGTGGTGAAATGAAAGGATTCACAGATTTCTGCAGAATCTGATTAATGCTGAGGACTTAACGTAGTCATTCTAATGGCCCCATTATGATAAGGACGGAAAGAAGAAAATGCCTAAGTATCAGAGCTAGTCTAGATATAAAAGAATAAGCAGTGATCCTGCCTCTCAATTTCACTTGCCTGTTTAAGGTTAGCATTTTAATAAAGGGATAGCTTACCAATTAAATACATATGTAAAAAAAGTAAAATAAACAGAAGTGCAATGAAACAACTCTTAACCTAACTAGTGAATTGAAAGCTAACCCTGTCTTATATAAATATACGAATGCCTTATACAAATATATATAAATAAAGTCAAATCTAAGTCTACCTTGAAGTTCTTTATTCCAAACATTATGTTTTAGGTTCTTTGACATTTCCACCCTATCAAGACAAATTCCAGTGGATCTGAATAAATTTGAATGAAAGTCACAAGGATTTTGCATCGTTTGTGAAATAGTTGGGTCACAAACTGTTGTTTGCAAGTATGCTCACTTTTCATCAAAGATAAACTTTTCGAAGTTTTTGAATTTGATAACTAAAATGATTTTAGCTTGGTGGCATTCTAATTTATAATCGCACCTACATATAAATTTATTTTATTTTCCAGTGTGGCGGGAAGGTGATTGTTGTCTGGCTCCAAGTTTACTTGATGCCATCTTCAGAGAAGTCATCATACAGAGACTGACCTCCACTCCACAAACAATACAACATGGGTGATATCCAGGAATGGAATCCAGGGGCAGAGGAGCAGGAGGAGGAAGGCATTTCTGTAACGAAACCTATTAAACCTGGTTTTAAGCATTTGATACAGGAGAAACCTGTGTTCTCTGGCAGCAGCACAGACCCAATCCTTTCCATCCCTTTAGACCTGAGCAAGGAAGACCAGGTCCCTTATACCATCAACAGATACTTAAGGGATTACCAAAGGGAAGGGATCAGGTTCATTTACAATAACTTCATGGCCTCCACTGGCTGTATTCTAGGAGATGACATGGGCCTTGGGAAAACTGTGCAGGTATAAGACTTAGGAAACAGAATTATCTTAAGAATTGTCCAACTGAGGAATTGTTTTACATAAATGTTTCTTTAATGCCATCATCTCTCTTATTTTTCAATCATTATTCTGCACATAGATTATAGGTTTCCTTGCTGCTCTGTTGCACAAAACCGGGACATGGGAGGACATAGAGAACAACAGGCCTCAGTTTCTGCAAACTCAGATATCCTCCAATCAAAGTAATCCCAGTGAAGTGGGTACTGAAATATACGACTACATCAGATAGTTTCTCAAGTACTTTCTGTATTCAATCTTGTGCAGCAGATTATGGTATTATTTGTCATCAAGCTGATTAAAGTGTTGTGTGATCCCATCCAGGTGTTTCTGATTGTGGCTCCATTGTCAGTGCTTTATAACTGGAAGGATGAACTGGAAACGTGGGGCTACTTCCAGTGTGTGGTGGTCCACGGACTCAGGAAGGAGGAGGAGCTTGCTCGCATCAAGAACGGCCGCGTCGAGATCGCTCTCACCACCTATGAGACTCTGAGGCTCTGTTTGGATCAGTTTAACAAGTACAGAAAATACGAGGATATGTACCTTTACTGCTGAATGACTGCTTAGATTACGTGCAACAGACTCAGCCACAGTACATTTGGCCGTTGATACTGGATATGGAGGAGTTGGCTAGTTGTTATCCAGTAGCTCTGAGTAGCCGCAGCTTTTCCAGATTAATAAACAGATGATAAGACTGTATCTTTTATACAGTTAGAAAGCTGTAAAAGAACCTACTCAAGGAAACATAGTAACCTAATGATATTTTAGTACATTGCACTGCCTTTAGTACGCACTTTGTTGCTCATTTTCAAGACAAAAAATGCTGGAAACATGGGCTACTGTAGATGATTAATTAGGAATGATCCATCTCCTGTCCTCTATGTGTAATCTATTTATTCTCTTTAAAACATGTCCTCTCTACGATACGTTGTTGTGTTTAGACACAATGACTGAAAGCTAGTTGATCAGTTTTCTGACAATAATAATAGACCTTAAGAGAGTCTAAACAAAAAAAGGAAAGCGTAATGAAGACTAGTTAAGAAGCTCAAAATAAATTTCTGCTTGTTAGAAGTAAGGTAAAACCAAGGTAACATGTTGTAAAACACGATCATGTGACTCTGTTCTTCAGTTTAGTGGTATAACAGGCTTATTATAAAACATTTATTTCCAAGGTGTTTTACAAACGGATCCAAGTTATATGCGGCATAATACGCTCTACTTCAGCTCCAAATTCAATCCAGAGGATCATTCTGACATTTAGAGCCACAGTTATTTACATCAGCCATCCAGCTTTGGTCGCTGTTTACCTAAAGATTTACCTAGAATCTTTGTCAAACATGGATTTCTTGTTTTAGAGTTGCTGGGATGTAAAAGAGAGAGAACACTGTACAGATTTTCCTCAGCATCAACTTGTTTTCTTCTTGTTTTTCACTTTAGGGCAGGCACAGTATCGGGAATTGCACTTAAATATGTAGACTCAATAAACATGAACTACTCCATATATTTTTATAATGGTTTAAATATATTTCTGAAATGTAAACATTTGAATGTGATTCATTAATAACCCCTTGCACAGAATTGACTGGTCAGGAGTGATTGTTGATGAGGTCCACAAGATAAAAAACCCAAACTCCCAGATAACTCAGGCCATGAAGGAGCTGAGATGTAAGGTGAGACCTCTTGTTGCTGATTCAACAAACAATAAAGTCAGATATTTCATTTGTAGTTTGCTTTGTCTGTGTATAAATAATACATAATAATTGCTGAAGGTTTTAGAAATATTCTATAAATGCCCAATCACGCTAAAGGTTTTCAGGCAGAATGACAACAGCTGTATTGATTGTGTTTGTACCTAAAGTGGTGATTTCTTCCATTTTCTTCCATCAGAACAGAATCGGTCTCACTGGGACTATCTTGCAGAACAATCTGGAAGAGCTGTGGTGTGTTATGGATTGGTGGGTTATCATTCTCCATGATAATGTTCATTAATCTACTGCAGTCGTTTTCTTTTTGAGCCTTTTTTCTTAGTATTGTCGATAATATTATCATTAAAATCATTATTAATTATTTTCCATTTAGGGCCAAACCAGGATGTCTTGGCAGCTTGGGACATTTCAAGAACAAATTTTCAGATCCCATTGAACAGGGGCAGAGGCACAGTGCAACCAAACGGGCCCTGGCTACTGGAAGGAAGACTATCAGAGCCCTGGTGAGGCAGATTTCTCCTTTATTCCTCAGGAGAACTAAAGCACTCATCAAAGAGCAGCTGCCAAAAAAGGACGACAGAGTAAGAGAGGAGACCTTGGAGTGCATCAAACATCCTCCGCATCTGTTGGATCATTCGTTTGATTTTCTTCTTCTTCATTTTGATCACAGGTAGTGTACTGCTCTCTGACAGACTTTCAGCAGACTGTGTATCAGGCGGTGTTGGACACTGAGGATGTGACGTTAATGCTGAGATCTTCAGAGAAATGTGACTGCCAAAGTGGACACACCCGAAGGAGCTGCTGCTATAAAGTTAGTTTTATTTCCTCTTCCTTTTTTTCCCTCTTCATGTGAATATTCATCATCTTTTAAAAGTTAAAAGTATAAAAATACTCTATAAATATCCATAAAGAAATCAGAGAGGACATTCACCTTTTTTTCTATTGCACACCTTCTTGCTGAACTCATTAGGTTTAATTTATCTTTTGATAGAAGTTTACAACATTACAAATTCCCTCAACCTTGGTCGGAAATTATATCATTATTATGGCAATGAATAGGTTCGGGGAGAACTGGCTAATTTGTTTTGCCTAAATCTGAAATGACTGTAATTCAGCCTTGATTAAGTTTTACTCTAAGACTCTGTGTCAATTTTGTTTTTCAGAAAAACTCTGAGGGTGTTGATGTAAAGAAACTCTACTTCACCTACTTGGCCATTTTGAGGAAGGTTGCCAATCACACAGCGCTCCTTCAGTCTACTTCAAGCACCAGCAAGAAGCAGGTAAACTACTTGGTTTTCTGTGTCTGATTTGAAATTTATGTTTATTCCAACATCTATGTCTTTATTTCTCATCTTTCTAATGTTTCTGAATAAATTTATGAATTCATGTCTTTTAGGAAAAATATGTGAGTTCTGTTTGTGCAAAGGTTTTCCAGCAGTTTCCAGAGTTTGTACAGAGGTGCAAAAATGAAGCCTTTGAGGCTCTTTCAGACCCGATGTACAGTGGAAAAATGAAGGTGCAGCACTAAATCCTAAACATGTTCATGTAGTCTTCATTTAATGTCCCAAATCTGCTGATTTACAAGTGTTTTTTTTCTTTTAGGTTTTGCAAAAGCTTCTTAACTACTATCTGCCAAAGAGAGACAAAGTGCTCATCTTTTCCCTATCGACCAGGGTGAGAATTGTTTTACAGTGAATTAGTTCATTTTTTTTCTGCCCTGAAACAGTTAAAGACTTTTATAACCAACACTTTGTATTACATACAGTACATTATAACTTTGTTTTGTTTAAACCTCAAACTCTAAAGTATTCTCTTTGAAGGATCAAAGTGGAGCGTAATCGGTTCTGCAGTGCCTTTGAATATCCTTTATCCTAACGCCTCTAAATTAAATCCTAAACACAATGCCTTTTCTCAGCCCTTTTTCCTGAGGATGAGAATCTGTTTAATAATTTTTCACTCCTTGACGTAGGGTGTTGTTTTCCATAGGCCCCACTATCCCTCATTACATAAATACTCAATTGATTTGCTAGTATACAATAAGCTTTTAAGTTTGTACAGCTTGGAGTTAAAAAATATGTATAAAAAAAGGATATAGTAAAAAAATACAAATTTTCTGGTAATTGTGCACACAGTGTAGATGTGATAAGCTGTTGCAGATATACAACAATTTTGGACAAAGACCTGTCGGGCTAACAGTAACCCACCTCCCATTATGTGCTATTCTAATATAATGCATTGTTTCCAATTGTGAAAAAAAAAGTAAAGTTTAAGGTTACTTTATAGTTACTTTTACAAGGCTTTAAAGTTAGTTAAATATAGCTTTTGATGATTAAAAAAAAACATGATGCTACTACAGTTCTGGCTTCGTTAGCTCTTGGATTCTAGGATATACTAAGAGCACTGTTTGCATTGTTTGAAAAAATAAAAAATAAATTAGATCTGTTATTTCACCTCAGATTTTTCATTCTACTGCAAAAAGAAAACCAGTTAAATGACTGAAGTCTTATTTGTTTTTCTATCGCTGCTGTTAGAAATAGATACATTGCAGGAATGCTTCTCTTCATGTTGGGACATAATTGAATTTTACCAACATACTTTTTTTTTTTTTTTTGTTCTTAGCAAACCACAATGCTTTTTTTGAACTCTTGTGTTCTGCCGCATTGCCTCTGCTGTGGGATTACATCTAGTCTACAGTAATGAAAAGCTGGAATAACAGTTTTCTCATGATGTATTTTGGATTTCTGAGCATACCTTTGGGATTTTGACAGCCATTAGGTTGTTATGGATAACTAAACTCAATTCAATGGCTGCTGTCACTTGATACCATCCAATAATATTTGTGGCTTTTAAGAGGTCATATTTTTATGACCTGCATTTTACTTCTTTGGGAACATGGAGTTCATAAAGGTTACAGCATTGGATTACTCTATAATTTACATATAAATATACAGTCTGACTTCCTAATGCTATCCTTTGAATATTGCTTCACATAATATTTTCTTATTCAGAGTCTTGATTTTAATCCTTCTCTTCTACTTTTTGATGAGTTGTATTTGCATCGTGTGAAGTTGCTTTTTGCTCTTTTAATCATCCTATTAAAAAACCTTCATATCCTTCCAGCTCTTAGACATCCTGGAGAGTTACTGCATGGCAGAGGGACTGGATTTTAGTCGCCTGGATGGAAGCACCAAATCCAGAGAAAGACTCCAGATTGTAAAAGACTTCAACAGCTCTTCTCGCATCAACCTATGCCTGGTTTCTACCATGTTAGTTGGAAAATTGTACAGCTTATAAGTATTGGAGACATCTTGGGATAGAGGCCAAGTTTTCTTTTCCTTTTTTTTTTTTAATTATCAATGATTAGCAAAATCATCTGTTCTAAAATATATATATGTTCTTCCTTTAGGGCGGGTGGTCTTGGTCTTAACTTTGTTGGTGCTAATGTTGTTGTCCTGTTTGACCCCACCTGGAACCCATCCAATGATCTTCAGGCTATTGATAGGTACCTGTTTTGTCAGATTATTCCTTGCATGTTATTGTTTGCAGTGGTGCACAATTTAATGCCATCGCAGCTTATTTTGCATGTTTGTCTCTGCAGGGCGTATCGTATCGGCCAATGCAGGGATGTTACTGTTTTCTGGCTGATCTCCCTTGGGACTGTAGAGGAGGTTATCTACCTCAGACAAGTTTACAAACAGGTGCCAAACAGCTGTAATTTGTTCAGTAAAAAGTTTCTTTTTTCATTATCAGATTATATATTTTTTTTTGTGGGGGAAATTGGATATTTGTTTATTTTTCTTTATTGTTTTTTTTTAAATTAAATATATTTATATATCACAATTGTTTGGCTTATTTACCCATGTTCATAATTCAATGCATAAGAGGTAAGGTGTATAAACACCTGAAATGTTTACTGTTCTGTAGTTAGAACAGTAGTTCTAACTACAGAACCCACCTGGAACCCATCCAATGAGTTATATGTAGTAGTTATATGTAGACATTTATTTTTTAAGATGACTGAATATATATTAGCTTCTCTCTCTAAAACATTTTATATCTGTATGACTCTTTGTGATGATTTTTGTTGTTTTTGTTTGTTTTTTTTCTGTTTCCCCATACAGCAGCTGCAGTGTTCAGTGGTTGGCAAAGAGAGCGCCCGGCGGTATTTTGAGGCAGTTCAGGGAAACTGTGACCATAAAGGGGAGCTGTTTGGAATCAAAAATCTCTTCAGGCTACAGATAGAAGGGACATGCCTCACCCGCAGGATCTTAGAGGTTAAACAATTAACACATCTTTGTATCTTGAATTAAGGACAGGTTTGGTTTCTGTTAGATCAGCCTTAGAGTCACACTGTACATGATTATATGGATTAATTCTACCATTTTCATTTTGATCACAGTTTGCTTCAATAAGACAACATTTCTTGGATTTATGTGTTGTCTGCTACACAAGCATTTCTGCAGGGTTTCCAAAGGTTGTTTTAGAGATGATCTTTAAGCTTTTTATTCAGGTGTCGGTTATCCTGGAATATCTCTGTATGATTGTTATAATTGAATGGTAATAGTTGGGCTTTTAGACCGATGAGAGCTCATCTTTTGGGTTATAATCTTTCGTAATGTGGTCAAAACAAGTACAGGCTATTAAAACAGATTTTAAGGACATAAAGTGACTCATGTCCACAAAACAGTAAAACAAAAAAAAATTTCAACTGGATTTACGTTTGGCTCACTTGAAGAAGAAATAAATATGATGAGGCGTTGCCACAAACAGTATCTGCAAATAAAATGTTAGATTTGAAGGTAGCTTTTCCTCTTAACTTTGATTTTGTTTGGGAAAATGTGCTGATGAATGCATGTGTTGTCAGCGAGAGGGACAAGTGGAAGCTGGTGTCATAACAACACAAACACACAGACAAGCTGAGAAGGAGATCAAGGGGAGCAAAAATGAGGTGAGTATCTTTTTTATTCTCATGGCTGCTCATCTTTTTTCTGTCCTCTTCTCATTGGATATTTTCCAAACAAGACTGTTTGTCTTCTGGTTAAACCAAAGCACAGATTCAATGACTGCCAAATAAATAAAGGAGATCCTACATGCTGTAGAAATAGTTTGAAATCAGATTGACTTCCTTCATGTCTGGATACATATAACTAAATAAACTGATCTAAATGTTTGTATTGTCCAGACTTTTTTACTTTTCATCATATAATTTAAATATCTACATGGATTCTTTTAGCTGATTTTAATATTTGTTTTGACCTAAGGGCAGCAGCAGACCCTGCTGAAGCCTATCTTTACTTTCCTTTTGTCTGTTATACATCCTATTACATCACTCGGTAGAGCTATTGTCAAATTGATGTTTACTATGTAAATATTAACTTAAAAATACCTCGTATTGGATCCTTTCGAGTTGTAACAGACAAGAGAAATGTTACACCTGGGTTGCATTTATTTATGTATTGATGAATTGAAATTACACCCTGTTTTTTTTCTCTTTTTTTTTCCCTGCA
The DNA here is from genome assembly GCA_034780135.1 of Jordanella pulchra. Taxonomy (NCBI): domain Eukaryota; kingdom Metazoa; phylum Chordata; class Actinopteri; order Cyprinodontiformes; family Cyprinodontidae; genus Jordanella; species Jordanella pulchra. The sequence continues at coordinate 9,361 of JAUZNJ010035951.1, forward strand.
CGTAAATTTCTTCTGTTTTGTTATTAGGAACATGAATATCTACCCAAAGGGGGTACACCATCAGATGATGAAGCACCTGCAGCGCACATTCATCTCTCAAAAATCCCAAAAGACGTGCTAGATTTCAGCAGTGGGAGTGAAACTGATGAGGAGCTGCAGGGGCTAAAGAGAAAGCCGTCAAATTCAAGTGCAGGCCAAGGCAGCAGGAGCGGGAAGAGTGCAAGTGGACCTATTCCGATGAGTCTCCTACATGGCTTCTCAAAACTTCTCGAAACAGTCAAGGAAAGAAAACTGTTAAAGGAAGGAGACTCTACTTCCTCCGATGAAGGTAGTTCCTTGGAGAAAGATGCAGGAGATCAAAATATAGAAGAAACCTCCATAGACGTCTGCAAAACTTCCCGCAAAGGAAATAGTGCTGCTTGCCTCCCAGAATCTGAAACAAAAGCCAAGGACAAATCCATCGACTCAGACAGAAGAGGCAGAGAAGATGGACTCAACATTTTATCCTCAAAAAAGGACGATTATTTTTCAAGTCGGAGACGGGGCCTGAAACGATTGATGGATACAGATATTGCAGCAGATGAAGAGAGCGATGGAAATTCCTCCCCAGAAAAGAAGAATGCCAATAAGTTCAAAGCTAGAGTTCCAAAAGTGCACCACTTTGAAAGATGCTCGGATGAATCTGAAGATTTAGACCTAGAGGCAAAAACATGGTCCAATAGCAAAGAAGGAGATGGAGGCAGGGGAAAGCCGTCCCACAGCATAAGAAGACAGAGTGCCAGTTCAAGGGACAAGGCAAGATCGAAGCAGAGAGAAGAATTAGAAACTTTTACATCTTCAGAGGACGAGCATGCAGCTCCTGAAACCAATTTAACAAGGAGACGAACAGGGAGGTCAGAAACTGTTACATTCACAAGTCTTAGAAGTCCAACAGCTCGGACATCTGAGGAGAAGAACCAACCCATAGACAGCGTACTTGGTCAGAGCAACGATTCTAGCATTCTGAGTATAAATAATCTTAACCTTAATATTAATTGTATATTTATTTTGTGTAAAGGTGGCGTACAAGAGGTGGCGTATATGCACTCCAACCAGCGGGTTGTGGGTGGAAGCAAAGCCGAGGAACTAATCAGCAGAGCTGCCATACGGGATGTGTTTGAACGTAAAATGCACTCACAACTTCCAGCCAATAACCTGCTAGATACCTTGGAGGTTTGTAGAAACGTACAAATAGTCTAGTGACTTTTTCAAAACAAAGTTGTGATTGAATGTCTTTTACTTCCTAAATCCACATTATCCCTCATTCCTAGATCACACCATGCCTTTCGCAGTCTCGTATATTTTCATGTAAACCACATTCATTTGCAAAGTAAATACAGGAGAAACATGGGACATCCATTTTCCATTTTAGAAAATCTTTCCATTTTGACGTTTTTTGACCACCGCATTGACTTCAGTGTGGGTGATGGATAAGTCCGTCCCTGAGCACTTAGTCTCTGCTTCTACCACAGAAGGAATGTAAGCCTGGTTTAGAAGATTCTCAAAGTATTGCTTCCACTTTATGTATCTAATCTGTCAGTCAAAAGCTAAGGGATCAGCAATGCTGCGTCCCATCCTGTGCTTATTTAGCCCCGCCCTCCACCACCTGAGTGCTGCCGCTGCATGTTAAATACAGACTTGGTGGGTGGACCCCACGGGAAGTCCCATGGATATAGTGTAAATATAAATCACCCTAAAGGTAATGAAATATGTTGTAGATACAGACAGCAGTTCATGTGGACATAAATGAGGGAGAATGCCACAGCAGCGCCTTACGATTCTCTGTGCTGATATTCCTCTTTTTTTATATTCTTTCAGCACATCATGTGTTTAGCAGGTCGACTTGTGCTTTGTTATCTCACTTAGTCTGGTAGCTTTATGCTAAAGCCACAACTATAGACCCCCTTACAGGTTTTAAATAATGTGATGTATTTCAGTGGGCGGGGCTTAGCTGAAGGCAAAATATCTCATCTTAACACGCTGGTTAGCCTGTTTTGAAAGAGTATTTTTTAGGACTGGATGAGGAAAACTCGTGTTACTTTAAAAACTTGACTCTGACTGATGGGCCGACTTTCACCAACCTCTAGCTGAGGTAACATGCAGCAGTCATCCCCCAAATTAACTTAAAGCAAAGTCACAACTTGGTCTAGCCCATAACGTTATCCAGGATGAAACTGACGATGTATTCCATAAATCTTACCTGATACGAAATGTGCACTGCAAACACGATCTGTGTTGTGGATGTTTTCAATCCAGTCCTTTCATCTAATCGCATTTAGCCAAAGCTGTCTATGGTTTTTCTGTCTGGCAGTCGATGGTATGCGATAAAAATGTAAGTCTAAATTTTTACTTTTTCATTTTTCGTACCTAAAAACACAACAAGAGGACATTTTCCTAAGCAACTGTACCAGCAGCGTGATGCAGCAGCGACATAGGCCATGAAGGGAGAGGGGGGACAAGTATTTGATACACTGTTGATTTTTCAGGTTTTCCACTTGCAAAGCATGTAGAAGACTGTCATTTTTATCATAGTTACTCTTCAACTGTGAGTGATGGAATCTAAAACAAAAGTCCAGAAAAATACAATGTATGATTTTTAAATAATTAATTTCCATTTTATTGTGTGAAATAAGTATTTGATCATCTAT
>JAUZNJ010035952.1:0-12047 GCA_034780135.1 Jordanella pulchra
CCGATCACTCTATCACAGAAAAATAAGACTTGTAGAACTTATTGGAAACTCAAGACAGCCATGACATTATGTGTTTTGCAAGTGTATGTAAAGTTTTGACCACAACTGTAGTAATGTGAAAAGGTCACAGTTTCACAACTAATTTCTCATATGTATGTAAAGTTTTGACCACACTGTACATGTAGAGATAAACTTGTACTATAGCACAATCTAGGTTTAACTTTCAACTTGTTTCTTGGTCCATGTACGTTCAGGCAGTTACATTGACCTTTCAGGCAACTTATTTGTGGAACTATCACAATAGAAGTCTAATACTGTTACCTGATTTTTCCTCCTCCCGATGGTGTAATACTTTAAAACTAACCTACAATTTAATTCCAAGCTTTACCCAGAGCACAACCAACACAGACATGATAACCTCATTAATACTCAGGTGAATCACAGTTTGTTGTGAGAGCCCTTGCAGAGCAGTATATCTCCTGTTCTGTCCTCTGAGATTTCTCTGCCGCTGATTCTGTCTGACACCACACAGAGACTTGATGTTTCTAACCTCTGCTACAGCTGCAGAGAGAAACTTGTCCTTCTCTATCCACAAACTCTGCAGCAGAAAACACAGCAGCATCCTTCCCTCCTCCTGCCAGCTGTCTGCCTTAGCTCGCATTTTCAGAGAGGGGGAACAGGAGACTCCTACACTCATGAATTGTTGAATACCTCAATACAGCAACAGGAGGTGGATCACCTTCCTGCTTATACTTGCATACCTGAATTGGCCTGATTTTTGTCTAAAACTGATTTCAACCAGATCACAGAATCATATATATATATATATATATATATATATATATATATATCATAACTCTATTATGACGGAGCTATGATGTGCACTAATGTGCACTCATCATGATGTCAGATCAGCATCTTGATGTGGCACACCTGTGAGGTGGGATTGATTATCTTAGCAAAGCAGAAGTGCTCACTATACAACATTTAGACAGATTTTTGGACAACATTTGAAAGAAATGGTAATATTGTTTATCTGAAATTTTAGATGAATTTTAGAGTCCATCTCATGGAAAATGGGAGCAAAACAAAAGTGTAGCGTATATACTTTTGTTGATATGTGGTAGGCCTGGATCTAACACAGCAGATAAGACCCAAGATGCAGGCTATGCAAAGATGCCCCTGAGACGGTTCAGCACATTGTAGCAGGGAGTAAGATGAAAGAAGGATCAGGCTACACGGAGAGGCACAACTAAGTGGCTGGGATAGTGTACAGGAACATCTGTACCCAGTATGGACTAGAAGTACCCAAACCCGATAGGACATACTACCATATTGGTGGTTGACAAATAGCAGAAGAGGGCAGTGGTGGTAGATGTGGCAATACCAGCTGGCAACAACATCAGAGAGAAGGAACACGAAAAGGTGGAGGAGTACCAAGGGTTGAAAGAGCAGCTGGAACAGATGTGGAAGGTCAAGGTCGACATGGTTCTCTTGGTAATAGGAGCACTTGGATTAGTGACCCCAAAACTGGGAGAGTGGCTCCAGCAGATTCCAGGAATAACATCTGAAACCTCAGTCCAGAAGAGCGCAGTCCTAGGAACAGCTAAGATACTGCGCAGAACCATCAAACTCCCATGTCTCTGGGAGAAGACCCGATGGGAAGTACTGATCCTAAAAATTGATTGATTAATTGTTGCGCACTATGAAATATTAGCGGGCTGTATGATGGAAAAGTGGTTAACGCTGTTGCCTTGCAGCAAGAAGGTTCTGGGTTTGATCCCAGCCTGGGGTCTTTCTAAATGGAGTTTGCATGTTCTCCCCGTGCATGCTTGGGTTCTCTCCGGGTACTCCTGCATTCTCCCACAGTCCAAAAACATGACTGTTAGGTTAATTGGCATCTCTCAGTTGTCACTAGGTGTGAGTGTGTGCATGGTTGTGCATCCTTGTGTGTCTATGTGTTGCCCTGCGACAGACTGGCGTCCTGTCCTGGGTGTTCCCTGTCTTAAGCCCATAGTCTGCTGGAGATAGGCACCGCGACCCTGACGGATGAAGCGGGAGAAGATGGATGGATGGATAAAATATTAGCAATCAAATAGAAAAGAATAGAGTTTCTCTTCCTATCTTTTTACAAAATAATTAACAAAAATGTAATGCATAGTGTAGCTTAAAAACAAAACTTAGTAATGTTAAGTAGAGCACTAGCAAGTGAATCCTATTAGTTGAATCGGAGGTATGACACACAAATTTGCTTATCAGAGACAACCCAGCAAACTGGATTGAGATGGAGAAGCAGAGAACATGCTTTCAACAGTCAGATGTTTTAAACTATTGCTCAGTTTTGAGGTTTGGGGTTCTTTCTTTCTTTCTTTGTTTCTTTCTTTGTCTCTTTCTTTCATGTATTTGAAAATTCAAAAATGTAGCATGAACACAGGTCTTAGGTACTTCTGTCTGGCTGCATACTAAAGAGGCTAACATTTTCCTTTTGGGTCTAATAGGAACGTGTTACACTGGAATTTATTTTTGGGTCAAATGGTGCTACAGTTTAAAGGTTAATAAATAACAGAAAAAAACTACTCCAGTCTGAACACACTAATAATAAAGGCATAGAGTCGCAAGTTTGGTCACAGCTCTCATTTTCAATTTGTATAGACAAAAACTATTTCAAGTATCTAAATCGTCTACCTAAATTGGTTGCTACTAAGATGATTTTCTCTTTGGTTTATAAAGCTTGGGTTATCATGACAAAAATATTCTTTACAACATTTAAACTAGTTTGAATGCTAAGCTCTGTTTCGATGGTAAAAATTGGTCCAACAAACTTCAGACTAGATCAATTACATTATAAGGGTTACTGGATTATAACTTCTTGTACTTTGTTTTCTTTTTATTTTCACTTCTATGTAACCTACACAGGCATTATAACAGATCATGCTGGTGCAGCTTCACGGTCATTTGGGTCACTGTCAGCTCACGTGCTTGAGTAGATGACAATTGGAGTTTTGTTGTAGTTTTGTAAAAATGTGTGCCTCTTATTCAAAAATTGGATGGGGGAGTGTCAAGAGGATGAAAGAACAAAATAAGCACTTTCCAGAATGTATGGCAAAGCAACAAAGAAAAGCTAACTTAAGGTCAAGATTCTGTGTTTCTTTCAAGGACACACAGGTTTAGAAATAAAATTTCATAAAAATCCCTCAATGTCTCATTAGAAGATTAAGTGAATTCCTCGTAGCAGAGGAGAATTAGGGTCATGGTCAAACATCATCTTCAGTACACCAACAATGTCCCCCTAAAACTGCTGTGTTTTAATAAGTGCTTTATTTTAACTGAAATATCTTCAGATTATACAAAAAAGGGCAACAAATGTTATTACATCATAACAAGGTGTTTTGAGAATATGGTAGATAATAGACATGATATTTAAATAACTTTGTGAAGCATAGAATTAAACAGTATGGCCTCTTTCTCATCAGTTACTTGGTGCCTAAAAATGAGGCCACTATGCTTTTGGTTTAGAAGAATTACATAATAAAGGATTAATTATATGTGTGATATTGTGTAAACTAAACACGATGATCCTGTCAAGGTTTCTTCCTATTTGGCCTCCTTTGCTGATATCGGTACATGTAAGAAGTAGTACTTTATAGTCTCGAAATGAAAGGATTGTTGTAATTGGAGGCCTGGTTTGCATTGTTGAAAACTTTAGCAGATAGCAAATGCCAATTAGCCAGCACAGATCCACCAATGGTACAGTAGGTTCATTTAGCAGTCCTTCAGTAGAGCCACCACTTTCAGGACCTCAGACTGGCTGGGTGAAAGTATGTAGAAAGGATTCTCTTAGATCCTAGCCCAGGGGTCACCATGAACCTGTCCCCATTTCTGGCAGATTTTCCCTGCACAGGTCCTTACCTAAAAAAATGACTCTGGTAACTAGCAATTAAAAAACACTATATCGGAAACACCAGAGACAATAGGCAAATGTTTGCCAAGTGCCAGAACATGCAGCCTAAAGTGCAATCTGAAGGACATCACAAAAATCAATGTTCTGTCAGTTTTTAACTTTCCCCCCGAAAAAGCTAACTTGCCAATATGTTTCAAAGTCGTTGAATATATATATTTGAAATATGGGTGGATATCCCTAAATCTTCATCAGGAGGTGTAAATGTTGTACATCTTTGAGTCCAGCCTATGAAGTCTGTTAGAGTTTAGAGTTTCAGTTTGACTGTGTGCATCAGACAATGAGTGAGCATGTATAAGACTGGAATGCACACCAGTTTAACCATGTCATGATTTGGAAGTGTGTACTGAAGTTTGTGGCTCAAAAAATTGGTTATATTATATCAGGCAGAAGTTCTTCTCAGCAATACGTGTTGCCCCTGAGAGTTCTGGATCATTACCTTTGTCTGCAATGTTGGTTGCTAGTATGGTCACTAAAAGCGAATGTTAGCTTGTGTAAGTAAACATTACCTCAAAGTCTCTCAGCCCGGTCCCATAATCTTCTGCCCAAGTCAACAGTCAGCATCCAAACCACTGTAACAGTTGTCTGCCTTCAGATCAGCTGGTGTGCACATTTATAAAAGGAAAACAAATTCACGCTAATATTTCTGTCATGTTGGTTTTAAAGTTCTTAGCCCACATGCAGAACACTACGGGAGCCACGCAGATTTTAAGGAGTTTATTTCTAGGCAGAAAATAAATAAAGAGAGGGGACTTTGGCTGCGGAGGGAAAAACGCACTTCTGTGTGAAGGAGAATGTCATGATCCGGGACTGTCAGTCTTGTTTTGTTTTGGTTTCTCCTTTTTTCCTCCACCAGATGGCGACAGAGGTAAACGGGTGTGCGGTGTGGCTTCTGGTTCCCAGGTGTTTTCCATCAGCACTCATCATCTCCTTAGTATTTAAGCTGCCTGCAATCTCTAGTTGGAGCCGAGTGTTTGCGATTTCATGGTTCTGTAGGGAAATCTGGACGCCGTCTGCTCCCTGCTCCCTGACTTCACTTCTCAGATTCATTCCTCAGCACCGCACCTGGATCGTCAACAACAACTAAGCCGACCTGTCCGTTTCCCGCCGCACATCGCTGTTGCCTCTGGACCTATACTGGAAACAAGATCCCGGACCTTGGTTTACCTCATCCTAAGTCAACCTTCTGCTTCCTCTCAGTAAGACCCGAACAAACATTCCCAGTGCGGTGTTTTCCCACCGGTCTCGAACTCACCAGTACTCTCTCCATAGTGGCTGCCGCTGTTGACCAAACCCTTCCCCTCCGGACCTGGCCTGATTCACTACCCTGTTCATCATTTTACAATAAACTGTTCATATCTAAAAAGTGCTTCTGTCTTGGTGTTCTGTATGTGGGTTCGCCAACTCAAAAGTAAACCCATCATAACAGAGAGAGGTGGCGAGTTCAGGTACAGCTCGGGATTCTTGAAGTGAAAGTAGATGGGAGAGATCTTACTTGTAGTGGACGGAGTTTTGTCCACGGAGGGAGGGGAACTCAGGTCTGGGGTGATCTGGTAACAAACTTGGAAGATGATGGTGGGGCAGGAGGATTAGTAGATGATTGTGGAGAGCTGGATGGAGCTTGACTTTGGTGGAGGGTGGGCAGACTGACCATACCTGAAGGGAACGTTGGAGAGTGTGACTGAAAACACCACAGCGACTTGAAATTCACAGGTACAAATACTCACTAGATCCAAGGAGGAGCAGCGTGGAACGATCTCTGAAAGGTTGGTGTAACCTTCAGCAGAAGAAGCACAGAAAAACAGTGGATCACTACAGGGGACAACAACAAAAAAAAGCTAGGAATACAAATCTCACTCATGAGAGCTCTGGATACCATGAAGGCAAAATTCATAAACAAAATCTAGCCCCGAAGAGACAGCAGCCCTCCCTCTAAATGCTCCCACTAATTGTTGATCAGCTGCAGGCTTGTCAGAGAGCTGCTCTAACCAAAGACACAGGCTCCATCTAGTGGGGCAAAGAAAAGGGGAAAAAACACAAAGAAAACATCAAAAACCCCAGAACCTGACAATTGCAATGTTGTAGCTCTAATTGGAAAATGTTTTGTCAGCCCCTTTTTCATTTAGATCCCTAGGAATTTTATTACCCTGGTAATAGAAATCTCTGGTAATTCATTAAGGTGCTTTCCCATTACCCAGCACATTCAACATGAGAGAACCTAAGCCTTCAGTCCAGTAGGTGGTTCTCCCTGTGCCTCCTTACCAACAAACTATCAACAAATCCCTAAGCATAAAAAGAGTATTTGAAATGTTATATTTTTGATCAACCTCCATCTGCCCAGAGTTGCTTTCTAACTGCACAAGTCCTTTAAAATAAAAACTAGAAATTGTTTAACAAAGGTATTTTCTTTTATTATAATAATTACGTAAATCCCTCTGCAACACAAATAGAAATTATTTTTAGTCAAAAATCCAATTTATAAAAGTTAGTCCATGTGTACCAGGAATTTATATCTTGACCTTATAATCATAAGCATAAATTTATTTTAAGTAGAAGCTGTAGACCAGGCATGTCAAACTCAGTTTGGCTCTGGGGCCGGATCCAGACTTTCTGTTCTCAGGTGGGCCGGATCAGTAAAAGAATGTCAACTCCAAATATTTAGCTTTGTTTTTCAGTACTATGTTTTATCATTCAGCCTACATTTGTGGCCTACCCTACATATTATAATTATAGATGACAAGGGATTTTTTTTTTAGCACAACACATTTATTCAACAAACAATGGAAAAAAGTTATTTTCATGTTTGGGTATGAATGTGTTAACAACTGGTCTATTTTAACAGTTTAATGAATGCAGTTTTACACCTGAAACAAATAAGCACATTAACAAACTTAAGTGGGAGCTATGAAAAAAATATTTTCCCCTTAATTGTCATACTGCTTTGAAATAAATAGAAAAAGTGCAGTGCATGGGCAATAAGATTAGACTATGTCAGATCAAACTACTAAGTTGGGCCTACTGAAGCTGAGAACAAACTGCACAATATCAATTGTCTTTAATATGAAACCAGATGGATCTTGTTTTTAGTTATCTGTATTCACAAGTGCAAACAAATTTCGTGTCATCCCACTTTTTTCTCTCTCTCAATGCACTCCTGCAGTCTACTTGCTGCTGCTGGCTCCTGAAACTCCTGAATGCATCTTTTTGACTTCACAAGTGCATCGATATTAGGTGTCAAATCCTGAGTAGCAGCACATTTAACAATGTCATTCAAGTGTTTATTTGTTAACCTTGAGCGCTGCTTTGTTTTATTATTATTCATTACCAAAAACACCTGTTCACAAAGATAAGTAGTCCCAAACATGGACAGAACCTTTGCAGCCATGGCTGTTAATTTGGGGTAACCTGGAACGAGATATTGATAAAACGTATCCAATCCCACTGACCTAAATTTATCCTTCATAGCGGAATCGCACTGCAAATCAATAAGCTTGAGTTGAATGTCAGCTGGCATATCAGAAGGCTTCGCTGTAAATGGCAAGCGAAAAAAGCCCAATTTGTTCACTGAATACCTGAAACCTTTGCTCTAACTCTTGCAGCAAATCTGTTATGTTATCTTTATATTTATCCAAATCATTATCGGGACGGTCCGGTGCCTTCGGACGCACAGCTGTGAGACAAGAGAAATGCGCGGTGTCACCGTTGGATAGCTATGTCTCCCACAGTGACGGTTTCATCTTGAACGCACTTATGCTGTCGTAATGTTGAGTGACAACTCTGTTATGGCCCTGCAATTTGGTGTTAAGTGTATTCAAGTGTTGTGTAATATCAACCATGAACACAAGATCCTGCACCCATTTCTTGCATTTAGGTACATTTACTGGAAATCCCTTCTTCTCCATGAACTGTCCAATTTCCCCTCGTAGCTCAAAGAAGTGCTTAAGTACTGCACCTCTGCTTAACCACTGCACGTCAGTGTGGTATGGTAGGCCAGCATGAATGTCATTATCACTGAGAAATGTGTCAAACTGACGGTGATTTAGCCTGCGCGCTCTGATGAAATTGACAGTTTTCACAACCACACTCATAACATGGTCCATTTGCAGTGTTTTACAACATAACGCCTCCTGATGTAAAATACAATGTAATATCCAAAACTCTTGTCCTCCATTTGCAGTCTGTAGTTTGTCACGGAATTTTGTGGCAATGCCTGCCTTTCTCCCGACCATTGATGGCACACCGTCGGTAGCCAGGCTCACAGCACGGGATCAGTCCGCTCCCACCTTGTCCAGTGCTCCAACGTGAGTGCTGAAAATGTCATCTGCTGTCGTGGTGTCTTTCATAGGCACCATTTCAAGAAGCTCCTCGGTGATGGTCAAAGTTTCATCAACACCTCTAATGAATATGGCCAGTTGAGCAATATCTGTGACATCGGTACTCTCATCTATTGCAACTGAAAATGCAATAAATGGGCGTGCAGGTGGAGCAGTGGTTAGCACGCACAACCCATGTATGGAGGCCTTAGTCCTCGACGCGGGTGACCCAGGTTCAAATCCGGCTTGTGGTCCTTTCCTGCATGTAGTGCTGTAAAAAGCTCAAAGTAAAAAAAAAAAATGCGATAAATGACTTGATTTTGTCTTTCAGTTGGCTGCTCAAGTCACTTTAGAGTTCTGTCACACTGCGGCAGTGTTCCTTGTTAGACGAATATTGGCAAAAGCAGGTCGCTTTTCAGGGCACACGACTTCTGCAGCCTTCAGCATTCATGTTTTTACAAACTCCCCATCAGAAAATGGCTTGGATGCCTGCACCAGCTCGTTGGCAATAATGTAGCTGGCTCTTACAGCCTCATCAGAAATATCGCGGCTGCGTGTAAAAGTAGACTGCTGTTTCTTCAAACCAGCGACCAATTAGTTTATCTCGTCTTTCCTTATTTGTCCTTTTAAGTGGTCAAACTTTTCTTTATGATGAGTCTCATAGTGGCGCCGAATATTAAACTCTTTGAACACTGCAACTTGCTGACTACATACAAAGCACATTGGTTTTGCATTCACTTCCGTGAATAAATACTTCTCAGTCCATTTTTCCCTGAAAACTCTGCATTCTGTGTCCACTTTTCTTTTTTTTGACAGTGCCATTATGGGAAGGGTGTGTTGACCGATAACTTGTTTAGTAGTAGTGAATGGTGAAGTAAGATTGCCAGTTTATTTTTACTTGGACGCATCACGTTGTGAATGTTTACATCCTGTGACTAACTTGTATCAGTGCCGCATGCTGGACGTGAGCGTTTTTACATATTTACTGCCCTCTAGCGGCCGGAGTTTGTATTTGGTTTGTATTTATTTTTTTAAAAATCGCAATTTTTGATAGAAATGAGCTAGAGACTCCCTTATTTTTTTTGACATACTCAGAAATTTATGCCGGGCCCATTGGATGATTGGGTCCGGCCCGCAGGCCATATGTTTGACATGTCTGCTCTAGACAGTGGAGTCAAGGTGTAGGAATTTGAAAACAGCTTTCCAGAAGCCAAGAGACAGCATTCTATTCATGATACCTCCTCTTACTGATCTGTCAGCATTATATTACCACGAAAAACAAAAATAAAAAAATGTGTATTGATACATGTAAAGTATATAAATGGATACACTCATAGGTTTATATGAAAAATCTAAAGAGAATTAATATTTCTTATTTCTACAAGGATAAGGAAAAGTGCTCCTTTTGATCTTTAAACCATTAAAGCATTTTTCTTTAAATTGCTGAGACTTTTTCAAGAGACATTATGTAAGTGATTGCTGAACACTATCTTTAAAATAGCCTTTTTATAAATAAATAGCCTTTACGACTAAAACATTGTTTCATGAGCAAACTGACCAATCAGTAGTTCAGTATCATTGCATCTATAAGCTAGTAGCCTATTTTCCTGAATGTACGGTACTTTGGGTTGGAAGTTCCTACGCTGTTCGGCACGTCATCAGGACATCGATTGCAGCCGAGTTAAATAGGTCCGACCTTGCGGTGAGGTGTTGAGGTGTTATATTCAGGGTATATTTTTTTGGATAATCAGAAGCAAGCAGCATCCAGCTCAACTCAGACAACAATGGAAACTCCAAGTGAGGTGAAACAAGTAAAAAAAGTAAAAAAAATCTGTTGGGCTCTGTTTGGCACCAAGACAATCATTCTTATTCCCACATCGCCAGACAGGACATTGCAAAAAAAAAGTAAATAAATAAATAAAAAAAAACAGTGCTTGGGATTTAAAAGCCTCCTGCTTTCCAGTAGCAATGGAAAAGGGGCTCTTGAAAATCGAGAGTCCCTTTAGGCGCAGTCACATGTTAACAGCTTATTAGAATTGAGCTTCTTGTTGCTTCCATTTATAACATAATTCATAAACAAAAACTATTTAAGGGATAACTTAAACCCCAACCACCCTATCCTATACGGGGTTTTTTTTTTTCGTTTTTTCATTAGATCTAAAAAATTTTTGTAGGTGACCAATTTGGGATTCAAATTGGTCAAAAGGAGAGTGATTTTCATGTCTGAACTTGAGACAGTCAGATCCGTCACTGAAAGAGTCAAATTTGATCACCTCAAATTTGAGAGCTAACTAAGCTAAAAGTTCTTGTTTGGTAACAGAACAGATAAGAACCTGATCAGAAATATTTTTGGTTCTCTGGTCTTATCTAAAGGAGGGAATGTGACCTCATATTTACAACTAACTCCATGGCTGGAGTGCTGTACCAGATTCTAAAAAACGGAGAAACATTTTCATTTTGCAACACTGCAGTGTTTGCAGTTGCTTTTTGGGGTGGTAAACCTGTAAGTAAAAAGCAGCCTTTGTAGATAAGAAATACATACTGTTGCTTCAAATGGAATATTGAGGTAGCAGATTAACTTTTTTTACAGCATATATAACAGCATATATAAGAAATCTAAAAAAAAAAAAAACATGTTTAAAAGGCATAAATGTTATTGGAAGAGAGTTTTAGCATTCTTACATTAATTACTAGTCCTTGGTACTGATCCAAATTGTGGTTCAGTTCATTTTAGCATCACCAGCACAAGCCTCAGCTAAAGCTGACAAGTAGGGAGAATTGTGTATGTGCTTTAAAATGAAGGAAGAAATGTTAAATTTTCATGTTTCATAAGGCAAACATGCATCAGAAAAGTAAATATTAGCTGTCATAAACTTACTATTTCCTACAGATTGACTGACTCTGGTCATTAATTCAGAATTCTTTCAATTTTTAGTATAAGCCATATGGTCGAGGTAGGTGTTCTCTCACTGCTAGATCTGAGTGGGACATCCGGTATTTATGCCAGCTGATGTGGCATTTAAAAAATTTTCAGATTCCGCCCACCTGCAACATGTTTGTGAGTAAATGGTAAGGACCCAGTGTTTTCAAACGTTTTAAGGGCATGATTTGAATATGTATATTTATACAGACATAGGTTAGCAGATACCACCTGCACTGACTTCAGTCTTGTCAGAGGAATCTATATGGTGTTTACAAAGAATAGCACACAGAGTGCATTGATAGAATTGTGTCAGGGAAGGAATTCACTACTGTGCATGTGTATGTGCCAGTGTGTCTGTGAGTCAGTGTGTGTTTCATGGGTTCGTATCTCTCGTGCATTCTCTCTTTCTCTTTGCTTTATCCTCACTGCATCTCTTCATTCATATGTCTGATGTTTGTGCTCGTCTGGCCCCGGATACAGACAAGAGATCCAAATGGCCATCTGTCCCCAGACATCTGACGAGGCACTTTGTCAGAGCGCCTCACAGGTCACCTCATTTCCTTTGACACAGTCTCATACACATACAGGATGGAATCAGCACACGTACAAAAATCCACAAAGGGTCAAGCATGGACGTGTTCATACACATATGGTAACAACATAAATCATTGTGATAGATTACCATTATTCAGCTGCTACTTGCGGATAACCCAGCAAAATGAACCAGATTTGATTTTACTTATATATATGTGCTTGTTTACCTTTATCACTGTCTGACTGTCATGATGGGTTTGAGGTGTCGAACCCACATGCAGAACACCACAGGAGGCAGAGAAAAAGTTCAACAAGTTTA
>JAUZNJ010035953.1:0-12046 GCA_034780135.1 Jordanella pulchra
AGACTGATGGTTCTACGGTTTTATGGACGGATGAAATGAGAGCGACTCTGGATGGTCCAGATGGACCCCAGGCTGGACCAGTAAAGAAAACAGATTCTGGAGGCTGTGATGCTGCTGCAGCAACGCTGATCAGAAACACATCAAGTAACGGACAGGATCTCTGGATGGAGGCTGTGGAGGGTCATCGTAGAGAAAGGAGGTGATATTGGTCACTGGTTAGTTTTCGGTTATGAACACCAGAAATTTTTATTTCTACATTTTGTGTTGTATTGGTTCCCTGGTGAAAATAAACAAGTGAGAAAAAAGTGTTTGGAATGTCTTCCAGCACCTTAAACCTATAGCAGCGTAACTACTAGGCTCAATCTTGAACAAGTCCTTCAAATGAACACAGCATTTATGTGAGTGAACTGGGACACTGTTTTTGTTTCTCTGTTTCTCTGATACAAGATTTGAACATGAAATATTCCATTGTAAAATGCAAAAAGGATTATTTAAATAACTGCACATTTTTAAAATAATTGTTATGACTGAACTTTATATGTTGAATTAAAATATAGCAGGATGTAATTCTATGCATTTTTAGAGTCACCATTCTGCTGCATTATTATTTTGTGGCGATGGGCTGAAAGGTTTGGGAACCCCAGGTCAAGAGAAATAAAAGAAATTAAGAGATTTTTTGTAAAGATGCTTAAAAAAAACATAAAGAAAAAAAAGTGGTGGATTATTGGCACCGGTCAGTAGTATGTGTGGCAAGGTACATACTACAGAGGGCCCCACACCTCTCCCCCTCTTTTCTCAAGCACCTCCTCGTGCTCCACGCAGGCTGCCACAATTAATTTTTGAATCCATGGACCGGTTTAGCAGCATAGCACATGGAGCCTGCCAACAACGCCAAATGGAAGCATGTTGGAAATGTGGCAAGGTGCAAACTACAGAGGTCCCCGGAGCGGGATTTGATCCCAAGACTCCAGGGTGAAAGTCACACGCGCTAACCAGCGAGCCAAAGGGATATCCCCTTGGCCAAGTAGCCAAGGAGCCTGTGACAGGACCCCACACTGTCACGTCTAGATGTGGCCCTCTGTAGTGTGCACCTTGCCACATGTGGCGTTGTTAGCAGGATCCATGTGCTCTGCCGCAAAACCGGTCCATGGATTCAAAAATGTAATAGTGGCAGCCTGCGTGGAGCACGAGGACGTGCTTGGGAAATGAGAGGGAGAGATGTGACAGTGTGGGGTCCTGTCACTATACCTCCAGTAGATCACGCGCCTGTGCTACTTGGCCAAGGGAATATCCCTTTGGCTGACTGGTTAGCGCGCGTGACTTTCACCGGGAGTCTTGGGATCAAATCCCGCCCGGGCCCCTCTGTAGTGTGCACCTTGCCACATATGGACCAGAACAAACAGCACAGCTTTTAGCTCTTTTCTTGTTTATATAAACAAATCCTTAATTTGTAGTGAGTAACAATTACTCAGGTTTTCCAAGGTCCCATATTATGCTACATTTAAAAATAAAAAATATTAATAGCAAGATCCCCAGATTTTGTTTGTGCAGGAAAAGTCCTCTCAGATCATACAGACAGCGGGAACCAGAAACCTACTCTTCCAGGCCTCCTGTGGATGAGTTGTTTTGGCTTTCCACACCCTGTCCTCCCGGAGGCCACGCCCCCACAGCCTGAAACATGACAGCTAGGAACGTAGTGGCTAGGAACGTGGAATAATACATTAGATGAAGGCTGTAGCTTCACTGGTGGACTGCTACAGACCGCTGTGGACAGATTATTTCCCCTTTTGACATCATAAGGGGAAGGATTTTCAAACATGAGCACAGATTAGCTAAAAGGCAGAGAAAGGCAGTGATTGAGGGGAAAAGGTTTTTTTCATTTGTGAATCTCATATGCAGGCTTCAGGACACATAGGACTGTTACAAAATGATTATGATGTGAACTTAGCATAAAAAGAAGTAAAGAACAACTTGTATGTCTCTAATATGACAAAATTAAAGTAAACGCCTCAATTTAAAATAATAAACCCTTAAAAAAGTACTTTAGTACTGTAACTACTACATGACAGTAGTAGTTTCACACCTCTGGTTCCGTAGACAGCTGATGCAGCGTCCTCTCTGGGTGGAAGTGGCCTCTTGCTTGTTAAAGGGCTTTAATCAGATAAAGTTTTTCTGCCACTCTTCCGTCTCGCTATTATCCTCTGAGCCAGAATATACCAAACAGCTGTGATGGACTCATGTCTCACCTAATCGACATTTTTATCGGTGTTCAGTAACAGCAGCTGCTGCTGCTTGGTCATTCATTAATCTGTTGGTTTTAAAAGCAGCTGAGAATCAGGCTGCACTGTTACCCCAGATATAGTTCACATCCCAGCAGCACAACTCTGGCCATGAAGGTGAGCTCATTATTGCAGATCTTTGAGGATTTTCCCCCAACCTTCATTATCTGGATTTTAGGAGGATGTATTCGTTAAACATGGTTAAAGTGAGATGTAACCTGTTTGTTTCCTGCAGCTGCTGTCAGCTCTTCTCTTCCTTCTGGTTCCTCTTTGGGCCAGCTGTCAGGTTTTGGACTGTAACGACATTTCCCGTCAGGATCCCAGCCGACCCAGTGGAGTTTACACCATTTATCCCATTGGATCCACATCTGGTGTCCAGGTACATTCAGCATTATAGCCTAAAATAACAGGCATAAAACAGGGAAAGCATTTCACAAAATTCCTTGAAACCCATTTATGTTATCTAACATTCAATCAAAAAGTTCAACCCAAAGAAACCCATCAGCGGACCATCGACCTCTCAGCCAGACTGAGATTTTAATTTGTCTATTTGCAGGTTTACTGTGACTTGGATTCCCACGGAGGAAGATGGACCGTAAGTACCAAAAACCAAACCATGCTGTCAGGAACCGAACACCTGATGCTTCACAGGCAACCTTTCATCGCCTCAAATTCAACTGGTTTATGAAGACTCTGATTTGGCCCCTAAGGTTCCTCTTTATGGGTCTTTGTAAAAATGACTTAGACCAAAATCTTAAAGTTTCATAAATCAATGCATTGTCTGTGCAGCAAAGACAGAGCCTGCATGGATGAAGAAGAGGTGGTCTTTTCTGCTCTCAGCAGTGCACAGGAGTTAAACCGCATATTCCTGAAAATAGCCTCAAACTATGGAGGATTAAAGGGGCCAGAATAAATAAATTAATATAGTGAAAAATGAATAGTTTTAAATGTATTATGAAATTTTATAAATGTACCATTTTTAAATGCATAAAAAAACTAACGCTACATCCACATGAATGAATGCAGCTAGCAAAACAGGTATAGAGTTACACAAGCAACATTACTTACCACCTGCCAGCAGGGAACCCGTGATGGGTGGAATGGAGACCAGGGCGGTGGTACAGTAGCAAGGAGGGCTAATGTTAGCATCCTTCCAGGATTGATGTAAATCAAGGAGAAGCACCAAAATCGAGTTCAATTGGCTTTTCTTATTTGAATAAAGACTCCACATGAAAAAAACTAAACCACCTTTACAATCTGGACTTTCAGGCAGGTTTTAAGGCACTACTAAAGAACTTTCAGTTTTGGCTGTAGTGTTTTTGTCTGAAGGAAGACAGCATTTCCCATGAGCACCAGCGTGATAAAGACCATAGCCTGATAAAATCCTGATCTCCTGCTCGCTTGCAGTTGGACTCAACTACATGTCAGTTTCCTATGGCTGTATGAAAGTTGAATAACGACGAGGTAATGAATCCAACTGTGGTGAAATAATGTCTGATGACGATGTTGAAAATAAGAAACACTTAACTTTGGTTTTGTACCGTATTCCTGCACCCTATGTTCTAGAAACCTAATCACAAACAAAAAGCTTACGTCTTATGAGATGCTTTAAATAAGGTAAAGGATCCAGTTGAGCAGATAAAGGGAGAACTAAGATCCATGGATGTGATTCAAAAACCGTTTTTAACACAGATTCTGTTGGGGATTAAACATCTAGAGTCATGTTTCTATACAAACAGGCCTGAGTCAGCTGTAACTCTTTTCTTAAGAACTGATGGAGAAGCTCTGTCTGAGTTCAGAGTCGCAACTCAATCATCTGATTCCTGAAGACATCAAACCTCAAAGTGAAGAAACTTGAAATGCCTTCAGCTTGTCACCACTTTCACCTCCCTGCAGGTGTTCCAGAGGAGGATGGATGGCTCCGTGAACTTCTACAGACCCTGGAATGACTATAAGATGGGTTTTGGGAACGCCGCTGGAGAGTACTGGCTGGGTGAGACTGAAGCACTGAGGAATCAACAGGACAACACTGTTAATCTGTTCAATGAAGACTGTTCCTGTCCGTCAGAATTTAATTTTATATTAGTAAATCAAATAATTAGAGAAACTCCAGGGGAAGGGAAACACGTGTTGCCTGTTTTAACCATCATTCAATCAGACACGACATGAAACATCTTCTGAGGAGCTGCTGACAAACAGGAACGACACTGAATCGTCGAGAAACCAGAACTTTGTTCTTGTTCTTTTTTTCCAGGTCTGGAAAACGTCCACAACCTCATTCGGCAGAAGCAGTACGAGCTGCTGGTAGACATGGAGGACTTTGAAGGAAACCAGGTCTACGCCCGTTACTCCACCTTCAGTGTGGCTCCTGAGACTGAAGGGTTCGCTCTATATCTGGGTGACTTCATCGACGGAGGAGCAGGTGGGTTCCAGAACCAGCAGAGTTTGCAAATGAAAACTACATGTAATCATGAGGAGAAGCTAAATTAAATGAGTTAAAACTAAGATGTTCATTTTGACTAAATGGCTGATCTCAGAGGAACTGGCAGCTGGTTATGAACAAATGATGAGCATCACTTTATACACCTGTAGGCAGCGGAGGTTACTGGACCTCAGTAGAGCTTTTAAAGGAGCTCTATCCTGCAAAATGAACTTTATTAGGGTTTTAACCTTTTTAAAAAAGTCATTCTAGTTCAAAAACATCATATAATTGTTACTTTGGTTTATCGTCAACAATGTTTTGCTCTATTAGGCTTCTCTGCCCACATTTCCAAACCGATTTGTTCTGTTTTAATCAACAGCTGTTTAAAACCAACCAGGATGTGAAAATCCCAAAACAAAGCTGCAAACTACATAACAAGGAAAGCATAAAAATAAAATCTGAAAATAATGTGAAAAACAAAATGTAAAAAACATTAAAGATAAAATTGGAAAAAATAGCCAATTAAAAATATTGATTGGACTGTTGTAAACATATAATAAATAACTCTTTGACTGTGTTATATCAGCATGCATCTAAAATCTCCTCTATAAGGATGATAGAAACTCTCTGTGCTGTTTACAGTTTAATTAACACCCTGGTTAATGATAAATGGGTCAATTGTTTCCCATTGTTGTTGACTCTTGTTCGCTGTTTGAAGAATATAACTAAATCAAAGATGTTAAAAAATGACTAATAAAAGTCTAAATGATTGATGTTGTTCTGGTATTGGGTGGATAATGGTACCACACCAACCGAGACCAAGACAAGGTCAAGACCTTATATGGTCAGTTGGTCTGGTCTACAGGTCAGGACTTAAAGCTGCATTATCAGTATCAGATCTGGAAGGAAAGCGCTTGTATGCGGACACCCTACTACAGGTTTGACTTACAGTCTCCAAACTGTCTTAGTTTAGTCTGAAGTTATTGGAGATCATCAGGTTATTAAAGCTTTTTATAGGATCATAGACTGTGGGCGTGGCCAAGCCACAAAATCTGCCTTAAACACTAATTACCTCCACAAAGATGTGAGTTGTAACAAAGTCTCTGCACGTCACTCCAAGGTCTCAACTACAGGTGTGAACGTGCAGTAAAAGAAGAAATGAGCTGCAAAAACATGTGTGATGCAAACAAAACAAAAATAGTGACAATGTGAAGTCCTGTCACTATGACTGTGCCTCCAACAGCAAATGGCAAACAAAATGAGCAGCAACCACATGAATGATGCAAAGTCTAAAACACAAACACAAAAAAATCAAAGTCGACAGAAAAATGCTGCAAACAAAAAAATCTGCAATCAATAAACAGAACCGAAAACCTGCAATAGACAAAACATATGCAAACAAAAATGCAGTCGCCACAAACAAAATGCTGCTGCAGTCACAGAGAAAATGATGCAAATAGTAAAAAAACAGAAGTGAAAAAGGTTTTCACTTGTTTCCAGTTTCTTTTTTTTGTTCTTTGTGCTTCAGTGTTCTGGACTTTGCATCACAAATGTTTCTGCAGCTGGTTTCACGGTTTTATGTGAGTTTGCAGCTTCCGGCCACTTTACTCATCTTATGGCCACATCTCTACCTCACAGGAAGGATCCCCCCCCATCCTGTGATAGAGATAACATTTAAATATAATATTAGACAGGTTGAACATTTGTTAGCTGTTGCCAATAATTGTGAGTATTGCTAAACATGAAGACAGAGAACTAATGAGAATAAATGTTTTACTAAAAGTTTACATTCTGTATCACATATGATCACATTGAAAAATGTAAATGTTTATGTGTAACCAAACTGCATTATAATATGCTTGAAGCAGGTTAGAGGTTTGCGTTAATCAGCCACACTGTCAGTGTTTTTCTACAGATCCAGCAGCAGGTTTGGGCCATGCCATGATTAGCAGGTCGTGGGGTTGATCAGCTTCTGGTTGCAAAGGTTGCAGCAGGATGGCTGAGCTGGAATCAGAGCTGCTCTTTGCTCCTCTGGTCTGACCAAGTCCTCCAGCTGTGCCAACACTGCCGTCCTAGCACAAACACACACAGCTCTTTATAGACATGTTAGTCCACCATTTTAATCATCCATCCATCCATCTTTTCCCGTTTCATCCGTCAGGGTCGCGGCTGGGTCTGTCGCGGGGCAACACACAAAGAGACACAACCATGCACACACACTCACACCTAGGGACAATTGAGAGATGCCAATTAACCTAACAGTCATGTTTTTGGACTGTGGGAGGAAGCTGGAGTATCCAGAGAGAACCCACGCATGCACGGGGAGAACATGCAAACTCCGTGCAGAAAGACCCCAGGCAGGGACTGAACCCAGAACCTTCTTGCTGCAAGATAGAATAAAATGCTATTTTAAGAACAGTTAACGCTCCAGCGCTCATAGAACGATGCACGTTTCTGGTATTATTTAATGTGATTCAGTTTAACTCATCAAAACTCAAACCGGTGGAAGAACATCAGGTTTGTAACTTCCTGAGAAATAAAATGAATCTGAATGGAGTCATGTTTCAGTGTATTTAGCTGTTTTGCTGCTTTACTTTGGGCTGTTTTTGTCTGAATACGTTGCTGCCTCATATTTTTATGGCCGGTGAAAAGTTTGAGTGAATTCTCCCATGTTTTCATACAACGTTCATTTTCCTTCATGCTGAGGCGAGCTACGGTGAATGTAGAGCATGGCCGCCGTACGTGGGGCTGCTGGGTATTTGCTGGCATTACTTCACCTCTGTGACCATAACTGTGACTCATTAAGTATTAAAATGTCTGATGACGCAGAACCAGTCGCTACATTCATGCTCAGTGGGTTTTCCTTAGATATAAAACTAATCTGACCGGATGATCTGGTTGAATTGTCTCTATAAAGAGCCATGAGATGACGTGTTGGGAATCATCACTGAATGTGATGCTGAATCCTCCATGTGGACGCAGCAGATTTTGATACCTCATCATTTTATACAGCTCGCTCTTAATCCCAAAGTCTGCTAATTTGGCTCCTCTGACTTGGTGACTCAGTAATAGCTTTTTATATCAGAAAGGTACGAGGACATAAAACCATCTCTGGAAATCTGTTTCCTTTAACTAAAACATTTTCCTGCAGGAGACACCCTGACCCGCCACAGTGGACAAAAGTTTGCCACTTTTGACCACTACGAGCACGCTGGGGAGGAAAACTGTCCAAAGCTATTCCTGGGAGCCTTCTGGTACTGGAGGTGTTACTATGGAAACCCAAACGGGGTCTATGTCTGGGGCGCTGAGGGCTCTAAATACGAGGTTGGGGTGATCTGGTACAGCTGGAAGGGCAGCTTCTACTCCCTGAAGGCCATCAGCATGAAGATCCGCCCTGTTCAGTAAGGCTGGAGCATTTCTGTCCAAACTGAACGTCTGGCAATAAAATAATGAACCATCTGCTGTGTGGTTTCTGTGTTTAATGCTCTAACCGTCTGATCTAATGTTTCACTAGATTGAATCTCTGTGGCTTTAAAAGAAAAACTCAGAGAAATAAAAGCGTCAGTTATTGTAATTTGGCACATTTAGCCTCCATATTAGCAGCTTATGCTAGTCCCGTTTAAGGTGCTATTTCACTTGATTGTTGTTTCTGGGTGATGTGGCCACTATTGTCCAAGTCTCCTGCCTGCAGCAGCTGGTAGGGATGAACGACAAAGTCTTTATCATCTTTCATGCAACAATTGTGATAAAGATATAAGTTATGTTGAAAGCATCCTTACGTAGTTTTAGGGCACCGTTTGGTGCAGGGCCCTTTAAAATAATAAACTCCACCACAGGCTTCCTCAGGAGCCCCGTTACTGACAGAGAGGAGAATTTTAATGAATTCTTGTTTATTGATCCCTGAAGGGAGATCAGCTTGGGTGCAGCCGCTCAGTGTGAGGGATTGCTGTGGAGTCAATGGCTCAAACCTGCTCATCAATGGGGAGAATCCTGCAGTCAGTGACTGGATGCAATCAGATGGTTTTACTGAGAAACTTTGAACCGATCTGAGTGACTCTCCTTTAGATGACGTCTGTTATTAGTTGGCGCCTTAAATAATAATATATTTGACCAATATTTAACCAAGTTCATAAAGATTGTGTTAAAGTCTGGATTTTGCTCAGCCTTCCTAAAGTGAAACCAGAGGGCTGTGATAGAGGTCATGAAACGGACGGCTTCGTATTGCAGGATAAGGTCTGTTTTCCAGGTTAAAGGCAAATATTTCATGAAATATGAATCTCCTTGGTGCCAAAGACAATATTTCCACACAAACACATCTAGAACTTTTAGGTCAAACAAGATGTTCATCTGAGATCAAATATTTCAGTTTTTATTCCAAAACAAAAATCTGTTTTCTAGAAATGAAACAATAGAAAAAACTCTGTTAAACTTCATTTATCAAAAAAATATATAAATCTGTTTCGAGTCAAATCTACTTCAAAAAAAGACAAGAAAAACAATCCAGAAGAAGAAATCCGAGTGGCCCCGCCTCCTCAATCAGGTCCGTTTGGGTCGTTTGGCTGCAGGAGCCTCACCTGCTAAGGAAACACAGGAACACCTGTTAACAGCAGCAGGTACCTGCTCACTTCTGTTCACCTGGATCTCGACTCGCAGCTAAAGATTCGACTTCATTTAGATTAAAAAAGTAAAAACAATCCAAGGATTCAGGAAAGGATTCTGCTCTCGATCATGATTCACTAGTTTAGGAGTAAACAGTTCGATTCAGCAGGTCAGTCAGAATAAACAAACATTTAATACTTTAATACATTTAATAGTTTCTATGTGACGAACAATAAAACAGAAATCTAGTTTTTACGAAATATTCGTTCAAATTATTCAAACCTTTTGCATTTTAATGCATTAAAACTTAAATTCTGCTTCAATCAGGAACCAATAATTTATTAATATTGTTCATAATTCATAAAAGTTGACCATATAGTGACAGTGAGGCTCCATCTTTGACACGTCAATGGTTATTTTTTTCCAATGTTGAGTTTTCCAGGTGCCACTCCTCCCTCTGGGGGCGGGTCTTCCTCTGGACTGAGGAGCAAAGACGCATTTCTATCGGTGAAAAGCCACTTTATAACCGTTCTTTCTGCGTTTCTTTCCACATTTATTATCAATTCTCTAGTTGTCGCCTCTAAGTGGAGCTCAGGGTCACATGACTCATCAGAGACGGATCCGATCCAGTTAATGATCCGACTGCATGGAGCCTCGACACAAACCAAGAGCTGAATACTGACAAGTTATGAAATGAAGCTAAAACTTGGGTCAAAGGTTACACCGTGGTGCCTTCAATAAAGATATGAATTTCACATTATGAAATCTGGGAAAGAAAGAAAAACAACTTTTTGATAATTATTTTTTGATGTATTTTTTTTAAAAAGAAATAAATTTGATATTTTCTTCAGTGCGAAGAAAAGCTTTTTTTCCTGCAGTGGATGGATCCTGGTTTAAACCAGTGGTGCAGAACTGCTGCTGTCATGGGTTGTTTGTCAGCTGAAAAAGTTCAGCCCAGAACGTGTAAAAACAAACAAACAAAAAAGAAAATAACTGCAGGAATGGAAAAGAACAGAACCTTTGGAACTAAAGCTAAAGGAACATCTGAGGTTCTGCAGATGGAACCTACAGGCCGCAGCGTCCTGCTCCGCCTCCTGCTCCGCCTCCTGCTCCGCCTCCTGCTGCCTCTTCATGGTGTAAACGATGCCGCTGGCCGTCTTCCTGGTTTCTGAACAAACAACAAACAAAACAAAGGGGATTTAAGGAGAATCCAGATAGACTGACACACATCTGGGAGCGTCGTCCTGATTTACCTGCGTGAAGTAAAACGGCTCTGCAGGTGGAAGAGACGGCCTCCTTAGAATCAGCCAACGACAGACCGAACAGCAGCCCTCTGAGCGACGCATCAGGAAAACAAGCGAGTCAACAGCTGGCAGGAAGGCGCCATATTTATTTCCATATAGTTGCTGTTTGTGTTTTAGGAAGTGGGCGCTGTTCATGTTTGGCGGTGACAGCTATTGTGATGCAGCAAAGGATTGTGGGAGTTTAACATCAGCGGTGAGGTCGGTCTTTCACTGAGTTCAAAGGTTAGAGAAACATTTTAGAGATTAAAAATAAAAATACATTAAAACAGACAGAAGACCTCCTAAAAACACAAACTTCATTTATTCACACAAAAAAAGTTCATGTTTATTGAAAAAATACAGATTAAAAATCCTTTGTTCATTTAATGCATCATGTTAATGTATTTTATGCTTTTAAAATGAATTTTAAAAAACATTTCTTTGTTTAAAACTGTTTTTTCAATATATTAGTTTCTATTTCATGGAAAATTCATTTATTAAATTGTGCAATTTATAAATGTAGAATTATTAATAAAATAGTTCTTTAATCACGTATTAAAAAAATAAATGTTCCGTCTATTTTCATGGTACATTTATTTAATTAGCTCAGTGATGACATCACAATGATGTTAAAAACCCCCGTCTGGGGTGTGCGGGTGGCGCGGTGGTTAGCGCACGCGGCCCATGTGCGGAGGCCTTGGTCCTCGGCGCGGGCGACCCGGGTTCGGGTCCGGCTTGTGGCCTGGTGTCTAGTGAACCCCCGGGGCGTCCAGACCCTTATTTTGGGAAACGCTGATGTATGAAATCAGTAAATATCAGTTTTCGGCTAAAAGCCAATAAACCTGTTCAGGTCATTTTTAATTTATATATACAGAGTTTTTCTAAATTAATATCACTTCCTAATGGTTTGTTTTTTGTTATTTTTATGTTTTATTCTTTGTTTTTTCTCATGTTATTAGTAAATCAAACTTTTGCATTTATTTACAACAACGAAGGTGCAACACTGAGCTTTTGCATCGGAGGTAAACGACTGCGGCTAGGCTAGTTAGCACCTAGCACCAAGTGTGTGTGTGTGTGTGTGTGTGGGGGGGGGGGGGGGGGGGTCCACCGGACGGTTCTAATAATCATTATGATGCGAATCATGAACTATGTGCAAGATATGATCATAAAACACACGAATGTTTGATGAAATATTTACCGAAGATATTAATTGTGAAATTAAAAAATTTAATAAAGCTTCATAAATAGATAAACATTAGACAGTAAAAAGTTAAATAATAATTATATATAAATTGAATAAATACATTTGATTAAAAGAATACATTTATTAAAATAACTATCTAAACGCATCACTTTATGCAGCCATATAGTAATTAAGTGATTTTCAGTCAATCACTTCATCTGGATGGGATGAAATTAATCTCAGATAATAAAGTAAAAAATCTTGGTGTTATTTTCGATCA
>JAUZNJ010035954.1:0-12045 GCA_034780135.1 Jordanella pulchra
GCTGCTTATATATATATGTGTATACATGTGAGAAATGTTTATAATGAGTATTTCTTTTCAATAATGATGCACTTTTTTGTTGTTCTATAGAAAACATCTTTAAACACTCTTTAGCTTGTTGACATAACAAATATTAAAGCATTTGTTATGGTTGAATTATTTTGAAAGGTGTCGTTAGTACACCAGACTTTACAATATTAGCCATAGCTCAGGAAAACAAACCTGGCCCTAATCTTGATCTCTCGATGTGTCTTGAGTTCATCTGTTGAGATATTTTCAATTTTCTCAAGCAAAGTGATGATATGGGGTTCAACACTGCAGAGCATTTCCTGAGGTGCTGTTTTGATTAGCTGTTTTTCAAAGCAGGAGTGAACCTCTGTCACCTTCCTATCCAAAGCCTTTTTCTCTTGAGCCTGTAGAGAAGAAGAGAATTATATGGTTTGACTTTTTTGGATTTAAAAAGTTTGACAAATAATAAACAAAGTTGTAAAAAATATGCATTCTCTTCCACATTTAAATTTTTTGGCAAACTTGAATGTCACCAAGACCATCACACTTCCACCACTGTGTTTAAATGTTGGTATGATGTTTACCTTATGAGAAATAGTGCTCCACCAATTGCAGTTATTTTAATTTTTTTTTTGGATCAGAACTCTTAAAAAAAACAAAAAAACTTCTTGAATCTGATTTCAGCTGTTACCAGTTTCCTAAAACTTTTTCCTTTGCTATGAATTTACATAAGTGCGATCCTACACGACTGTGCTCTCAGAACAATAAAGATACATGTGTACAAATACATTGTGCAATTCATTTGTCTAAGATTTAAAAGGTTCCATTTCTTTGCAAAACAGAGGTGCTCAAACATCAACAAATAGAGCGATCTTATCTATTATATTATATATAATGCCATATTATATCCATTTTCTTCACCTTTTTTAAGATTTGCATTTTTATTAAACAAATACAGTAACTCAAACTGCTCTTGCTTCCCGAATTGTTGTTCTTCTTCCTCCTAAAAACGAGACACTGTCCTAAATTGTTTTTTTGTTTTTTTATTACTGACACTGTCAGGGTTTATAATACAAACTTGTTTAACTGCACATGACGTAGCACCCCCAGATATAAATGAAGCACCGACAGCAGTTGATTTTCAGACATCAGTGGCGGTAGATACTGATGAATAAGATTGGTTTTACATGTATCGGCTGATCGCTAATCACCTAGAATGACGGAAATACCCCTAATTAAAATAGATGTTTGTTACATCCACCTCCTTCCAAAGAGGTTACCCTTTTTTTCCTTGTGATTCAACGAATCATTGAGCTATATTTTTTGCCCAGTCTCTTCTTTATGATTGAATCATCAACAGTAAAGCTTGATGGAGACCAGCAAGGCCTCTGGACATTAGATCTTGTTATTTCATGGACTCCAGCAGGAGTAACTGCTAAAAAAATGGCTTCTTCACCTTGTCCGGATTAATAGACATTTTTAAATCTATTTCTAATAGAAATAATGTGTTTCTTTTTGAGATGTCTTGACCTACTTTATCTTCTGTGATACATTCTATTAAGTGATTTGTTGATCCTACAGCTCTGGCAGTAATCAAGCCTTCATGTGGCTCTTGATGTTGACAAAAGATGGTACAATTTATTCACATAGACTCATGATTTAGCAGAGAGGTTAGATGACTTTTATCATAAAGGAACAGGTTGGATGGAATAGTTTTTCTACAATAAATCGAATTATTTATTGTAAACCAATCTTTATAGTTTTCCCAGGTTCTCTTGTCTGACAGTTTGATTAATGATCTTAAACATTTAAATGAGTTAAAAACAGAAGAAAAAATAATCTTAGTGCAAATTCCTTTTTACCCGTTTTTGTGTTTGCAGTTTGTCATGAAGTTGAACTTTCCTTCTGAGCATGGCAGCTCTCTTCTTCTCAGTTTTAGCTCTCTTTTCTCTTATCACATCTCTCTCTTGGACTGCTAGTTCTTTCCCTTCCTCTTTCCTTCAAACAATCAGAAGTTAGATTTTAGAATTTCATGTCATTTTAGCCATATGCCCATAATTTGCCTCTATTGTACATGTCACCATATGCTGTCGATAATTTAACATGTGTCTGCACCTCATTTAAAGGTTCCTGCTTTACATTTAAGACTGGTCTGTCTGAAACTATATTTTATATGCTAATGTAGCTTCTCACATTTTTTTTATGACAATGTCCTTAGGGTTCTCCAGCATTGCATCTCTCTGATAGAAATACTGATGCAGAAACAGGATCCGTTCTATTAGTTCTGACTGCAGATCCAAAACCTTAAAGGGGTCTGAGAAATAGATCTCCACTGTCTTCTGCAAAATGGAAGGGAAAGAACATCAGATTTTGATACTGAGCACTAAACAGAAGGAAAAATGTTTCTGCTGTAAACTTAGATAAAGGCCCTGATTTATGTCTAACCTTTTCACCACCACTGCCACTTAGCACAACTGAATCAGTGGGCCTATGAACACAGAATAGATCAAACGGACAAAGAAACATGCAGTAAAAATCACAGTAATTACAGAAGTGTCTAACCTTAATTTTGAGACTCATGATTCAGAATTGTTTCCACTTGGTCAGTTTTCAGCCTCAAGGTAAACCTTACCTTTCAAATTTTTGTTTTAATACTGATGAAATCTTTAACTTAACAGTCTTTAAATTTGAAATGTATTTAAACAGTATCACATAAAGTCTTAGAGTGAGCTAAATTTATTCTAATACTTTTGAAAAGATTTTGAGCTTAATGCCACCACTGCTAATCTCCAAACTGCTTTTGCACAAAGCCAGTAAGCTGGATGGAAAAAAGGCTGCAGCATTTGCCTCAATGTAAGAAACATAACTTGACCGTTTAGGGATATTGATGCACTTATGAAAAACACAGAATCCAAATTTCTCTAAAAACATTCATATTAATAGGGTAAAATAAATTTAAACCATCTAAACCAGCTTGGATCCTGGTGCCGAATTCCCTGCCATTCAAGTTGCAAGAACTTCAATGCTTAACTCCACACAGTAATCAATTGTTCAAAAAGACTGTAATAAAGTTCTGAAGGGACTCATTTATTCATCATAATTGTAAATATCATTGCGATGATCTAAGTTTTCTTACAAAGGTTTTTGCATGTGTTCTTTAAAGTATATAAATATGCTGTTCTTAAAGGCCTGATGAACCAAATAAGAACCAAATAAGAACACTTCACTGTCAATGTCTTTGTATAAAGATGATGTAAAGGCATCAAAGAAGGGCTCTAGGGCTCTATAATGGTTTTTCCGAGCTCATATAAAAAATAGGTAATGACTCACCTTCCTGCTAAATGTGATGTGAAATGTGATGTTGATTCAGAACAATGACAAACAGGACTCCATGTTCCCCACTTCAACTATTAAAAACATTTCAAACAAGTTGAATCAGTGTTTCCTCACAGTTTATCACTCTGTAGGTTGGGCAGCTCGCACTCCGAAGGCAACGTTTCATCTGAACTGGACTTCAAAGCTGTTCCCACACCTGCATCAGCATCCAATTTATTACTGCTAACATTTCTTTATACAGCGGAAGAAATAGAAGATTTTCTCCAACAGCATTTAAGGATATTTTGTGATATGTGCCTTATTTTTACATTATAAAAAAATAAAATTAAATGCAGAGCTGTTGTCTTGATTGCTGAAGCCTGAAAAGGATCGGCAACACTAAATAACACTGTATTTGTTCATAAGGGAAAAGTGTGATTATTTGTAATCAATTTAAACTTCATTTTTTTTATCCAACTTTCATCTTAACAAAAATTAATTAAGTCTTTTATGTTAGGATTTAATGATGAGCTACCAGACATTACATTCTTATTGTATTTTCTGCACACAAGAGGGCACTATCTCATCTCTTTGTTAATGTTTTCAGCAAGAGTGTACCATTATTAAAAGTGTGTCTCAGAACAAAACTTGTTGGGTGCTTGTATATTTTATAGGAAAATCTGTTATTGTTTTTTTTTCATATAAAAACATTCAACCTTTAAAAAACAGTTCGGGCAAACCTATGTGAAATTTCTATCTCCATCCTTTGTACTTTTAAAAAGGGGATGTTTAATTTCAAGCTTTAAAAACAATAAATAACTATTTTATTGCATATTTAAGAATGTTATTTTTTTAAGCTGATTATGCAAAATAAGAAAAAAAGTTTAAAAACTCTTAGCAAGGCCAATCCTTGATTTGTCTCATAAGCTAATGGCAAAAGCATCACAGAACTAAAGAAATTAATTTTTTTCTTGTTAGAGTTGCTTTACTATTATTAAGAAAGGAGAGATTTGTAAACATGCCACTCTTTATATTGGCAAAACTTTAATCCATATTTCTAAGGAATATTTTAGGCTGATTTTAAGGTCAATAAACCAACAGGAGAATGGATGAAGCACAACATCCCTATTTTCAAAGAAATCACTGAAGAAAGACCAGATTTTGATGACGTCCTCGCCAATAAAGATACACACATATTTAAACTTCAGTTATGTTTAAAATTAACCTATTGTTCAATATAATATATCTATTAAGTGGGTAAAGGGGTTGTCCTTTAATTACATGAAAGACTCCTAGAGGCAAGCATTTATGTATGAAACATAAAAGAAAGTTCTTGAAAGAGCAGAAATTCTGTATTAGTCCTCTTAAATTGTGCTTTATTGTTGCGGATAATTAATTTCTGTATTGTGAGTTTTTTGTGTAGGCCTATGTGAGTTTTTGGTTAATACACCAACTTTAAAATGTAAAATTATGACGTCCTCTAACCCCCAAGCCTTGGGGGGTGTTTAAAGCAGATAAAATATATCCCGTATTTTCTGTTTTTTTTAAGCAGAATTATTTTGGGTTGTTTTAGAGATTTATAAAGATTTCAAGGGATTAAAATAAGTCTTAACGGATAAAAAAAAGACAGATGCCTGCTTTAACCCTAATAGTAATTTAGTAGAGGCATTAAAATAGTCTTACATTTGCTGTCTGCCACTTCTTCAGGCTCAGAGTTTTTTTCCACCTGAGCACCTTTAGCTTCTAGGTATTCAGCTTCTTTCATTTCCAGCCACTTTAGAGATGTAATCTTCAACAATAGATCAGCATAGCTCTCATGTCTGTTCATGTCATCCTCACTCCTTCTAAATTCACTTCAAAGAAGGGACACCAACATTAGAATCATGCAGGAGAGAATGCATCTGCAGAGAAAGAAGTGGATAATAAAATCTAAAATGGAGTTTACTCGTTACTCATTGGTACCTGGTTATGGTACTTGTTTCGCTCAACAACTTCTCTAAAGCATCACTACTCTCCTGTTTGGACTTGGCAGCATTTTCAGTTCTGTTGATGAAAAAAAAACTCATTTACAGCAAAAACATAATGTCAAATTGGTCATTATATATCAAATCATAACTACTTACTTGATTTTTACTTCCAGAGAAATTTGTTCTGGTCTTTGGGTGACATGCTTCAGATTCATAAGTCTGTAGTCACATTGAAATTGCTTAGTATTCACTTGTGTTTCCAGTTGTTTGATGACATCCACAAGGTTGATAGTTTTTTTCTTTAACATTGCTATTTTAGCCTGGAGACAAAGGAATTACAGCGAAAATGCAAATGAATGTGCATCAAGGAGGAAAAGGCAAAGATGTACAGAACAGACATGAATTTAGAAACAAAAAACTTGACCAATCATTGATGGGGCCAATTTCAATGTAATTTTGACTCCATAAAGTTTTTCCACTTTTATTTATGATAAGGCTGTGAATAATGCATTTCCAAAACATCAGAAAATATGTTATGTGTAACAGAGAAACCAAAATAACTAAGTACAGGATTATAATCAATCAGATCAGTGTAAAGAGATCAAAGTTTGGGACATATGCTTTGATGCATAAATTGTAAAAATCTTGTGACTCTTTCATTTCATATCAAATTAATGACTACTGCCTTTAACAGCAAACATGAGGCACATTTGTTTCATCTTTCTTATGTGAATACTAAAGCTTTTTTACAGCAGAACAAACTGCAAAATACATCCACACATGTCAAAGTCTAATAAGTTCATGGAGAAAATAATTTTCTCAATTTGCTGCACCATGAAAGTGTTTAATATACCTCACATAGCCTCAATCAACCTAGATTTCTTTGCTGCAGTTAATGTAAACATGAACAATGTTTTTCATTTGTAAGTAAATCTACAGTTATAAAAATGGTTAACCATCATGTTAAACCAGCTAATCATAGTATATATTCCTTTTAGTGTGAATCAAAGATATTGGTATAAAAGTTTTAATTTAAATCTTGTTTTGTAACTGCAGCTCTATTTATGAAATATAAAAGTAAATATTTTTTTTTAATCTTAATCCCCTTTGAAAGTTACAGTCAGTTTAAGCTGTGTTTCTATTAAGCACGTGTTTGCATCATACTTGCACTGAAATACAAACTAATAAATTTTTTACATGCAACTTCAGCAATGTTTGTCCAACATTGTTTTTTTTCTAGACTTGTTAATCTTTGAATACATGAGTGTTAAAGTTACCTCTAGCTTTTTTTTTTTTTCATGGCAATTATCAAACATCTTTTGGACGTCCTGGGAACCTTTCAAAAAGAGAAGAGTTAAATTAGTCCCATACTTGAGGGACAATTTAATTTGCAGGTTTACTCTGTCTCCACTCACTGTGTGTCGTAGCTTGAGGAAATACACTGGAACTGGGATGTGTATCGTTATTCTTTCTCCCTCTCAGATTGTTCTCCATTTCTGGATCTCTAAAAAAATGTACTGCTTTAGAAACGTGTCTTCGATATTCCCTACATAAAGTCTGCATACAGAGATCCGTTACAGCAAGGCAAACCTTCAAGGACATTCATATAGATGTCTAGAAACCATTTAATGTTACAAAAATACTTAGATCCTGGTCTTTAAAGACTCAACATTAGTAATGCTAAAAGGCTTGTCCAAAAAAACAAAATTGATAGACAGGCAGGGAGGCATACAGACAGAAGTATTCCCATAAGTATCCCTGAGTGCTGAAAAAAGTACAAAATAAGATTAAAATAAAATTTTAATTGAAATGTTTAATAAAATATCAAATGTAACTCCTAAAAAAGAGAGTGACTGACATGCAGTTACTGTCAGGTTTACAGGGAAATTAAGCTCTAAACTGTTGTAATTAACTTCACTGACTCCTTTACAACCTCCTAAAAAGATCTAAAATAAAGCAAACTTAGGAAGGAGCATAATAATTGAATAAAACATAACCATCGTTCATCAAAGCACAAAAAACTTAATGGATTGATATATACAAAAGGCATTCATCATTGTTTTCTTGTGGCTGTTAGTGTTCACTTGTTGTTTTCTTTTATAAACATGACATTTCAGTTTAGTCATGTTTAATGTTGTTCAAACACAAATTATATTAAAAGTTTTTCATCCATAAATTGCTTATGAAGAAAGTAAGAAGTATTACCTACTTCTTTATATGTTCCACTTTATAAACAACCGTTGGACTGCAGGTAAACAATCATTACTATGGTAACCGCCTTGGAAATGCAGATTTGTCTACATGCATGTCATTTTTCAAAAACAATCACCCACATAAAGGACATTGATAAAGTTTGAGAGACATTTCCAGTTTCCACGGTAACTGAATATAACAGCCTGGAAAGGTTTGTTCAGCCACTGTACTGAGCTGTTAGTCGTGATTCCAAACCTTTGATATTCCAATTCAATTCAATTCAGTTCAGTTCAGTTCAGTTAAATTCAATTCAATTCAATTCAATTCAGTTCAGTTCAGTTCAGTTCAATTCAATTCAATTCAATTCAGTTCAGTTCAGTTCAGTTCAATTCAATTCAATTCAATTCAATTCAAAGACACCCTGTTTATCCCATAGGGACTCAAACTCAAGGCCATAAGTTTGAA
The DNA here is from genome assembly GCA_034780135.1 of Jordanella pulchra. NCBI lineage: Eukaryota > Metazoa > Chordata > Actinopteri > Cyprinodontiformes > Cyprinodontidae > Jordanella > Jordanella pulchra. Next base: position 7,950 of record JAUZNJ010035954.1, read on the forward strand.
GACGAAAAAAGATCTGCAAGTTCGAAAAAAAAAGAAATGATCTGTAAAGAAGTTTTCCTTAGAGCAAACTTTTATTCAAGTTAAGATTGTTATTTTATTTTAACCGATATACTTTTTCAGGTTTAAATATTTTCCTTTTAAACAACATTTTTTTTTTAGCATAATTTTGTTTTCCAACAAACTTTCTTATTTCAGGTCTAAATTACTTTTTTCAAACCTTTTTTTCAAGTTTAATTTTTTTAGCAAACTTCATGGCCCCTATTTAGCTCCATACCCCCCAAAAAGTGGAGAAAAAGTAAAGTACGATTTGGATTTCTGGATCAGGCATATTCTTTCAGGGCTGCATGGTGCCACTGTTGCCTTCCATCCATTTAACTCTCTAACCATCCACAAAACACAAAGGTGGTTACAACATCATGACAATTATCAGAACAGTAAGTTAACTCCAGCAATACTTTGTAATTTTATGTACTGCTATTTTTTTGTTGTTTTTTTTTTAATGTTATCTATTTTCTCAGAAAGTTTTGGTTGCTTCCTTCTAACTTCAATCCACCACTTGACCAGGATCCTATGCTAAAGAGGATGTAAAAGTATGGAAGTAAATATAATTCAAATCCTAAATTTCACTGGCAGTTATGATTCGAATGCAAGTTACACATTTTTACTTCCATAGAAAAGAAAGGTATCAATAAGATTTTGAAAAATAAACTTTGAAGGGAGTAACAGCCACAAGCAGTGGGCCAGGATCCTTCATGGAAATGAGTCAATTAGAGGAGAGAAAGGTAGCACCCTTAAAAGGTATGTGACATATTTACCTGTTTTGTGACCAACTGACAGGAAATTAATACAGACTTAAACAGATGAGGAAAAATAAACAGTGTGTTCGATTTCAGGGGCTGCGACTTCTAAGAACCCGGTCTGGGTCCTTCTAGGGCCGTAAAATTAAGGAGGCCCAAAGAGTTTGGCTTAGAGGGAAGAGTGATCATTCAGTCTGAACAGGCATCTTCCTCAATCCCTTTGGCTAACTGATCAGCGTGTGTGACTTTCACCCCGGAGTCTTGGGATCAAATCCCGCCCGGGGCCCTCTGTAGTGTGCACCTTGCCGCGTTTCAAAATTAAAATGGGGTGTAAAAGCACACCACACCACACCACTTGACCAGATGCCTTCTCTTGAAATGATATAAAAGGGAGAAATCAAAGAAGTAAAAGAAACTCAAATTGGAAGGAGCAACAGCTTCAAGCAGAAGGACAGGATTGTTCATAGCAATGAGTCTAATGGAGGAGAGGAGGGTAGCTCCCTGGAAAGGCAAGTGACATATTAATCTGTTCTGTGAGGTATTGACAGAAAATCAATAAGGACTAAAAATACATGTTGTATTATATGCCTAAATACTGGGTTATGAAATACTTGACCCATTATGAGTAATATTTGGGGTAGTTGGGTTATTTCTATGTAAACTGTGCTCTGGGTCAAAATCCTTCTCAAAATCATCATCATTTCAAAACCAACATAGATCTGTTGACCCAGCACCTGGGTTGTTTTTGCTTTGAACTCATCATCTGAACAGACAGGCTCCACCTGGGAATACACCATGCCCATTAGTGTGCCGGGCTGCATGCTCTATCCACCATGAGCTCACGTTTTTTGAGAACCTGAGTGACCAGTGTTTGTGGTAGCAATTTTGCAATTTTGCAATTCCAAAGGCCCAGGAACAAATGAACCAATTTTCCACAATTGGCCGATACTTTAGACACCATGTCAATACATTTGATATGGTTTTGAATGGTGGCATCAGCTGGGTAGCTATGAGAACTAAAGTTGGGAGAGTATTCTGCTTGAGCCACAGCGAACTTAATGGACCATGGAGGACACCATTGTTGAAAACAAATCATAAAAAAGCCAGACTGGAATTGATTAAAGTACATGTTGATAAGCCAAAAAGCTTCTGGAAGAATTTCCTATCATAAATCATTCGTGTACTGTCTACATCAATATGTAGATTATATGTCAACTTTTTAAAAATTTCTTAATTATGTGTCCCCATCGCTGCTCTTCTCTTCTTCTGTTTTTGTAAGATCTAACCACATGGGGGCAGCAAAGGATTTCCAGTTGATGAACTATGCATGTGCATAATAGGTGCATATGTAAACTATTACATAGAGGTAGCAGATTGTTGAATAAAGAACATGTTAATGTTCTGTTATGAAATCATATCTTTTCAAGTTGTTTTTTGTGGCTAGCCTATAGTGATTTCTATTGATGGGTTTTTTTTACAAAACATCCTCGCATGCACCATTTCTCACAGTTGCTCTTAACAACTGCACTATTGATGTCTTAGCAGATTTTATGCAGACACTTTGGCATGTGAAACAAACACAGAGGTACATAGGGTTAAAAGGTGTTCCTTGTCTCTTCTAAAAATGAAGCATGTGTAAACATGTCTGACATGATTCGTACCATCAGTCTATCATGAGCTGCCTATAAGTACTGGCAACTTCAACACACATTTACATTGTAAGAGACACACTAAAGAAAGCAGCACTTTGTGTACCAATGAGAATATTTATTATTGTGAAACCTAAACTGCTTGGCTGTATTTGGTGTAATTTAGGTTTAACTGTGGTTCTTTGTTCAGTAAAGTTACTCAGAGTGGGTTCAGTATTCAAAGATTTTACTCAAGTAAGAGTTCGATAGTTCGGATCAGGGTTTCCAGGCAAAAACTGGATGCTGAACTTCAGGTCGGTGACGCCTCCTCCTCTGACTGCTTTCCAATCCTGTGTGCACCTGTCCCTCATGGTGGGCCACTGCACGATGGCTTCATGTCACTCTTACCAATGAATCCCAGGCCTGGCTCCAGGGTGGGGTCTCAGATCCTCCGTAGCAACGTGACATGGCCTCGATTGCTTTGTCTTCATAAAGGCTTTTTGAATCAGTCTTTGTCTGAGCCGTCACCCAGAGCCTGGTTGCCTTGGGAGACCCTACTGGGGGTTTAAAACCCCAAATAACATAGCCTCTGAGATCCTTTTTGCTAAGCATTATTTTCCAGATTTATACCTATTTAATGACTGCTAATAATGCTGTCAATGGCTGTCAATGAGCAACAAGATAAATGCCAAAACATCTTTTTTTCATGTAATATAAACAAGAAACATCTTCACATCTACAGATTCATATTGCAACTCACTTGTCTAACCACATACACCAAAATAGTGCAACTAATTTTCAATGTTTTCAGATGTGTAGATCTTTAAATGAATTATTCATTAATAATAACGAACAATTTATATTCCACAACTGAACAACGTAGTGCTCTCCTGCCAACTGGTCAACTAGAAACTAGAAACTAATTCCTTGTGTTTTCTTCCTTGCTGCCTTCAGGTACTGTGGGGAAGTCTGGACGCCGTCTGCTCCTGGCTTCTCTTCTCAGACCTTCACCTTCGTGACGCCGTGGTGTTTTACCCACTGGATGCCCGAACCCTCTGGTACTTCCTCGCTGTTCATTTGGAACCTCTTAAAATTCCCAATTCCTTGAAATAACTTTTGATCCCATCGTTAAAACAACCAAGACAGACTGAAATCATATTAATCACAAACTTATTGATTAAGAAATAATAAAGTTCCTGTTTAATACAATGCATTCTGTGTTCTGCTTTATTTTGCGCAGCAGCAGGTTGAATTTAAATGGACAGCATCACAATAACATCACAATGACATTAAAGCTTATTACAAAGTTACAGTCAGTGTGAATGTCCTGAATGAGCTTCGGTTCCACAAGTGGCAGGCTGAGAAAAATGCCTGGAGCAGAGAGAAACTGGCAGAGGCTTTGGTAGAAGAACAGCAGCTGAGGGTAAAATGTGAACAACAGCTAAAGACATGACCCCAGATTGAAGGAACAGGAGGAATTGATCAGAAAAAACAATATATTAAAAATATGTCATAAGGTAAAAAAAAAAAAAAAAAAACAGAATTTAAAAACGATCCAAAAAACCCAAAAAAAAACACTGCCTGTCATGATGGACTTAAGGTGTCGAACCCACATGCAGAACACCACAGTAAACAGAGGAAAAGTTCAAACAGTTTATTTATAATAAACAA
>JAUZNJ010035955.1:0-12043 GCA_034780135.1 Jordanella pulchra
TACAATTTCTTTGAAGAATTTTGACATTTACTCATTTTTCTAAAGGCACTGCTATTATTTCGAACACAACTGTATAAGCAAGAACTTAACATTGCAACTTTTATATAACTCATATTGAAATTATATAAAAAAAATAATTCAGCACGGACAGAAGAAAACCTGAATCCATTATTTATAGAGCATAAAACAAATATACATGCAACCATCTTTATATCACAGTTTGTTTTATCTTGTCTGACATGAAGTCTAACTAAATTGTAAAACGTACATTACCAGAATGATTTTAAATGCCAGAGTAGAAATTATTTACTTTCTCCAAATTCAGAAACATACAATCACTAATCACTCATGTATTTAAAATGTCTTAAAGTTAACCCTAAATCTTCATACCTAAATTAATTTTGCTGCAGTTCTCTACACACTTAAACATGTGCAGAATGTGGATCTCCCTGCAAAGTTAACACTTGAATTATTTAATCTGAGTAAAGTTAAAAGTTGAGACTGCATACCTCCACTGATTGCCATGTCCTGGTTTTATTATTGTAGATTGTTGATCATGTTGTGCTGTGTTTTGAAAGGTGCTTTGAAGAAAATGCATTTTCATCATTACTATTTTGTAGTTATCTAAAGTGGAGCAAAAAGATTTATCTTTAAATTACACATTTTCTTTTGTTTTAATCAGATTAGGTTAAATTTAAGTTATTTTAAATGGTAAAACTGATTTTTATGGAAAACCCTTTCAGTGGGTACATCTATGGGTCATCCATAGTGGCGATTTGGAGTGGAGAATGGCCACTTTGGAAAAACTTCTGGAAATATAAACTTTAAAAGGATAGAATTAAGGAATCATTCAGCATTCAGATTACAGCATTATACCCGTTTATATTATACTCATTATACAGCATTAACCACCTCTCCACCCCTTATGCAAACACAAACCCTTCAACCTTTTCTTAGTGTTATCCCTGACAATAATAAACCTAACCATTACCAGTACCATAACCTAAACTTAGTTTACACCTAGTTGTACATCTAACTTTTACTATAATAAGAAGCGAGGACCAGAAAGAATGAATAAGGCAATCAGCAGGTTAAAACAGAAGAGCAATGACCTTAATAATGCCACCTAATGAGGTAGTAAAAATAATAACTTGGGATCAACAAAGTCCATGGCTTGAAGTGGACATCCTAAGTCTCAGATTTGGGATGTCTTGTGCACTTTCAAGGCAGTTCTATTGAAAAGGAATCCATATTTCTCACTCTGTAGAGAGTTGAATGAAACCTTTTTTTTAAAAAAAAAAAAAAAAAAAAAAAAAAAAAAAAAAAAAAAAAGGCCATTCCCATTACACAGGAATTAAGAGACAATAATTTAGAAATACTGACCTAAAATCAGGAAATGTTTACACTAAAACAGTAAGGAAAAGGAGAAAATTCACTAAATTTAATTAACTAAAATTAATTATCCCTCAGTAGGGAAATTCATACAGTAAGGGTGGTGTATGTAAAAAAAAAAAAAAAAATAATAATAATAATAATACTAGGAAGTTATTAAAAATGGCAGAGAGTGAAAGAAATATTCATTTGATTGTCGCTGCATATTCTGGTCTTCATTTAAACCTCCAATAAATCCTAATTTCAAGAAAATACATAAAATGGCTTGAAATATTTGTCACGGTTTTTCCAGACCACTTCTCTATCCAACTGCATGAAGCTGATTCAAGAAGCTGGACCAAGATCATTTGCTTTCTGCTCATTAGTCTCACAACCACATTTGCCAATCATAAAACAAACTAGTGCAATACCTGCAGCAAAGTGTGGCACAGCCTAGAGGTTATCCACAGTCTGTTAAAGCCCTGCTTCATCTTCACCTGTATCAGTATTGGAGCAAAACCACATTCATTTCTGTTCAAGTCAAGAAACAGAATTACTTTTTTTTTGTAATGATAACCAACTGGGCCCAGCTGTGCTTTACTTCTTCCATCTCTCACACCTCATCCATGTCTCATCACTGGAAACTAAAGAGTTTGGCTGTGGTGCTGCTAAGCCATGCTTCGGGGAGAGCTTCGGGGAGAGCTCGCATCACCAAGTTGAGAAGAAAAAAAAACAAAAGGCATGAAGATGAGTGAGAAACGATACTTTAAAACTTTTGCCTGTGGGGTGAGAAAACCAATGAGTGAGTGACAGGAGAGCAATTAGTAATCTGGAGATGAACCAATATGCTCCAGATGCAGTGCTGTTGGACAGCTTCCCACTTTGAATTTGATCAGTAAAGATATACATGCTGGTTTTTGGACCAGAGTTTGTTTATTTTCACTTTCAGCTGTACTTTTTTCCTCTCATAAAGCTACAAGCAAAAACTGCAGGTCTGTCCTCCTGTTTCAAGGCACATAAGCAGTTAGCGAGGGGCCAACGAGCGATCGGAGCCGTCTGCAACCCTGCATGAGCATGGTATGGACTGGAAAGCAAGAAGAGAACCTTGAAGGGTTTGATTCAAAAACAAAATCTACATGGAAAGTGTTTTAATAAGCAACTAATGCATATTTTGAAAGGTCAACATTTTTTCGGATAAGTTTTAGATTAGTCCCCTCCACCCTCACTCACTCGATATACCTGTACTGAACTATAACATGTTTTTTCCTATTTTTATGATTTGCAGCCAATGCACTAAACTATATTAAAAAAAATGCTCAGATTAAAACGTTTTTGATAAACTTTACATTGTTACCATTGATAAGCAAGACGAAAATATGGATTACTCAACACAAATTATATTCAAGCAATTGGATGGTGTAACTTTTGCACATACAACAGTTTAGACCTTTATGACAAATACTTAGGTACCCCACAGTTTTTAAGTCATTAAAAAAAAAAAATCATCTCTTAAGGGAACCAACTTAATCCTATTCTAGTGGTGATATTAGCAATGTATAATGACCTAATTGGCTGAAAAACACGTAATCTAAAATGTTTCACTTGACTTATTCAGGCTCGTCATTCTTGACTAAAACATGCCTATTTACACTTCTAATACGTGTTAAGAAAAAAAAAAAAAAAAAAAAAACAGGAAAAATATAAAGCCAAGACCAAATGTTTACATCTGTTTGACTCCATATTTATGGAAACACAAGATGGCATTTAATTTTAGTTCAGGTTGTTCTTGTGTAAATATAATCTAAAATACAATGACATATTTCTTGTAGATATGCATTTTGCATCTAGAAGAGAAACATGTAAATCATTTACTATTGAAAGTGCTTTTACAGTAAAAATACTGTGGTCACATTTTACCTTATAAAGTATTGTTCATACCTGAGACTTATTTTTTGACCAATTAACATTCTTTAAAGGTTTGTTTTTAGCCCAAGGTAGTTTTTAGGGATTTCCCCTGTAGCATGGTTGCGTTTACTTTGATTCTTAGTGAGTTAGTGAGAAAATGCATTGATTATCTCATTTGATTCGACAAGGAATAAGGCACCGACATAAAGCAGTACCACAGTGAACCATTTCTGGAAAGTATCTTCATTAAGGCAATAATTCAAATGCACTTCTGCTTAAATAGTTTGTTTCTTCGCCAAAATACAGATCTGACCCTATAGAGGAAAAAAAGCATAATTAATCCCGTTTTCATTAACTTTTTTTTTTTGTCTTTCAATAACATAAAATCTAACCAGAGTGACCAGCGGTTGCTGTTTGAGCGCATACCTCTGACGCACAGCAGGGACATCGCAGCAGGATTCTGTGCAACAGTTCCTCCAAAGCCGAGAAGCCCTCAGTGAGTTTTCCAACCCGGTTGCCTGTTGCTCCGCAGTCATTTATACTGCAAACAAATGCCATTCACTTTCCGCTCCATCACACAAACCAACCAAACAATTAAAAAAAATGTATTTGACAATTCGCGGAGCCCTGAGGGGTTTCAGGAACGACTGTCACCAGCTGAGACTGAGAGACTACCGGTTGAAACCCAGCGGAGCGGTGCGTCTCTGGTGTTGCATTCGCGGACAGAGTAAGAGGTTGGGATTTAGCGATACTCGGTCGCGACAGGTTTAAATATGACAAACGTATCCTTTCAATAGAAAGAATAAAATTGATTGGTTTTGAGGTAGTTTGAGCATACTCTGGTAGTTTCTCTTAACTAAAAATGTAAATTTAGAATGTTAAATTCTAATATTTCCAGTTAAGTGAGCGAGGTAGTTTCTTACAGAAATGCTTTACTCATACCCAAAGAGCTCTCGCTTTCAAAAAAGAACAAATTAAATATATTACGATAGTTCTAGTTAATGTGCAAACCCCGTGAAATCCGAGACCAATTTTATCCAAATATCTATTTGTCAAATTTTAGTTTTTAGTCAAAAAGGAGAACTTCATTTGTTGGGATAACTCATTCATTAGACCTGGACCCTGAGAAACAAAAAAAAAAAAACAAAAAAAACAAAAGAAAACGACATTTCCAGTAGAGGGCTTACTGTTTATTTAAACGTCTTTTTCCCATAGAACAAAAAAAAAAAAAAAAAAAAAAAAAAAAAAAAAAGTCTCTAGTACTTTGCTGATAAACATCTAACCTGGAGTTTTACATACATTACATATTTATATTATCCAACTATAAATAAATTTGAAAGAGTAAAGCTGTTGGTCACACTGACCATTAGAGGCCTGGATCAAAAGATAACAGACCAAGAAAAAAAAAAAAAAAAAAAAAAAAAATCTTGTGTTGCAATCAAGTCTTCTTACTTCCAAATTTTAAATCAATCTCACCCTAAGAGGAGAAAAATATAAAAAGAATAAAATAAAGACTGTAGAAAACAAGAGTCCACTCAGTCATAATGATAAATATGCTACACTTACCTGGAGAAACTCTTCTTTCTTCAACTGGGTCAAAAAACTGAAACTTACTACCAGATTTGTGGTGGCGTCCCCATTCCTGATTATTTGGTGGATGAGTTTTAAGCCAATTCTGCTGGTTGTCTGACCTATAGGGGAGAGGCCTTTGCTGGTTGATGGACATCTGTGATGAGGGATTTTGCTTGTACCCATGTCTATAAGACTGAGATCTCTGGGGAAGATAAGGTTGCTGGTAGGAAGAGCCCTTTGACCTCTGGGTTAAGGGCCATTGTTGGTCGCCAATTATCTTTTGGGGTTCAGGCCACTGCTGGTAGTTAGGTCCCTGCCCAAAATTTTGCCTGTGGCCCGTCTTATAGGGTTCAGACTTTTGTGGCCGATGTTGCTTGTAGTGTTTTGATGCCTGGGGCATAGACTTTTGTGGGGGTCTTCCATTTTGGTGGTTTAACATGTGGAGCTGAGGGTTCTGCTGGTAACTTGACATCTGAGGGTCAGGGTTTTGGTGGTTGGTCTGACCATTTGATTGCATATTCCTTTGGTTCATTGGCATAAGGCTTTGCATCTGTTGCACTGGTTGGTGACTAGGTGCCTGAAACTGAGATTTGGCTTGATAGCCTTGATCCTGGTGCTCAGCCATCTGCAAATGCAACCTCTGTTGGTGACTGGGTGCCTGAAACTGAGAGTTTTGTTCGTAACCATGGGGCCCAGGCTTTTGTGGTAAAACTTTCTGGTAGTGGCCAGGTGATTGGGGCTGAGATTGCTGGAGGCCGTGTTTCAGAGGCCGACTGCTATGTTTATTTTCTGGAATTTGTGGGCGAGTCCTCTTTTCCAGACCAAATGCTCTCGTTTGATTTTTTGGTTGGTACCTGGGTGCATGGAACTGATGGGGCAGAGGTCTTTGCTGGTAGGCTGGTACCTGAGATTCGTGCTCCTGAGGTCTTAGTTGGTGGCTGGGGGATTTTGGCAATGTTCCCTTTTGGTAGCCGGGCATTCGAGGACCAGCCCTCCGGGGCTGAGGTCTCGGTAGGCGTCTGAATAGTTGGGGTTCAGGTACTAGTTCCTGGTAATGGCTTGGAGCCTGAGGCTGAGTTTTTTGGTATCCTTTGGATGGTTGGTATGAAGGGCTTTCCTGGTAGATCTGTACCTGGGATTCAGGCCTCTGGTAGTGTCCATGTGCCTCATGTCTTTGGTAGATGCTTGGCATTTTGGGCAAAGATATCTTCTCGTAGTTGGTCCCTGAGTATTCAGGCTTCTGTGTACCAATGTGCCCAACAGGCTCCTGGGTTGGCAGTTGCTCATAATGTTTGGGGGCCTTGTGCTGTGGATTCCGGTAGTCGGTGTTGGCCTGCAGACCTGAATACTGGTAAAGGTTAGGAACCTGAGGATGTGGATCTTGGTAGTAGTTAGGTGCATTGCGCTGAACCCTTTGCTGATAACTGGACTTGACTTTTTGTCTCTGGAAAATATCAGGACCTCTGGTTTGAAGATTTTGCTGGTAAACAGGCACTTGGGGCAAAAAATCAATCTCCCTACTTCCAAGCTGTGGCTGTGGAATATACCTCGGCTGGTTATGAGATAGTTGTGACCCCAGATTCACAAAATGAATGTGAGGAGATTGTTGTTGATGTTTGAGAACCTCAGACTGGGAAGTGGAGTCCTGATACTGGGGCACCAGCTGGTATCCATACACCTGGGTCTCATTTCTTATCGCAGAATCAAAACCATGTGGAAAAGCTGTCAAACATCCAGTCAAAAAAAAAAACAATGGTTAGTCTACCCAAGAGGTGTTCTTTTTCCAACCCCAAAAACAATCACTTGGGGTTAAAGTTGCTAATTCCAACCAATAGGCTTACATTCAATTCTTGCTTGGAGCTCTCCAATCAACAGCAGCTTCAGTAGAACAATCCTAGAAATAGATAATGTTGGAAAAATAAATATGGGCTTCTTAAGAAAATGTTAAGTGCTAGACCTTGAACAGAGGAGACAAAAAAAGTTACCATTGAACACATCCCATGGCTTTGCATAAAGTAAGAAACAAAAACAACTAGAAATACCAGTAAAACTTAATGAACAACTTTATCTCTCTCCTCTCCATAGAGCAGAGAAACCAAGAATGTATTTTACCTGATGCAAACTAGCCAATCATTGCTCCTTCATACTGAAAGCTTGACTGAGAGCAGGTGGAACAAATGAGGGCGGGTTCTTAATGATCTGCAGGTGTCTAGAAAAAAGAAGACTCCACACTATTGGGTGGCAATAATGCACACCTATAGTTATTTGCCAACCACAATGATATTTTACAAACAGAAGAAAAAAAGTTATTTTTTGACAGAGCATATGTCGGGGTTGTACATTTACGTCGGACAGGAATTTATTTATTTTATTAAACTAGTCTTTAAAAGACAGCCAGTTTTATTAGAAGAAGAGTCACACTTTTTTACAAATCATAGAAATTAGACTGAAAAGGGCAATTTATGCTCCAAATGAAACTATTTCACTAGTAGCTATTTGGATAACTGGATTGAGTTTCTGACAAACATCCTCTGTGAGTCTAACAAATGGATAGAAAAGCACCATGATTAGCTGGCCAATGAATATAAGAAACATTTCTCTTCAGAGGATTTATAAAATGTCCTAAAATGTGTTATTTGTCAGTAAACTTCTGTGAATAAAAACATCTCTATTTTTATTCTATATTTAATTTTTTTAACCTTGTGCCAACACTATTTTATGGCTTCTCTTTTACCAAAAACTTTTAAAGATAGGTAAACCACAACTGGTAATCAGTTTTAATTCATGTTTCCTTTTGCCTTTTTTAGATGACCATTGCACCCCTGAAATGTATTAATTGAAATCATTTTTTCAGGCTTTTAAGTGTCAGTTTAATAACAGCACATGATTTTAATGCCACTAGCAGACCCAGTCTGAGTGGGATCTATGTGAGATTATCTAGTTAAAAGGATCGTGCAAAGCAACAGATGCTAAAACATCTGTCTCTATATGCAAAATCTCTGGTCATGTTATGTAAAGAGATCCTGTTTTCCTTTTGTGCTTAAAAAAAACAAACTAAAAAAAAACAGAAGCCTTATATAATGAACCATGTCGTAAGTGCATTGGGAGATGCTCAATGCAGGTGTCGTTTTCATTCCCCTTATGTCACTAGACAAGATCAGCCTAAGACGTTACAGCTCTCAATGAGCTCTGTTAAACACAATAATTAGTTATCCTGACTGTTGATGGAAATGTTTATCATAGAACATGTAAGCGTTTATTTGTGAAAATTATAGATCCTTAAATACATGGTTTGGATCTAAAGTTGCCATTTACAAGCGGTTCCTTAAGAAATTAATGCATTTAACCAATATTTAAGTACAAAGTCATTACAAGTTGGTTGAAATTAAATGTACACCAGCACTTGTAAAAACAACATGTCACATTCTGCCATCTAGAGGCAGAATGTGATAAGTGTGGAACTTTCAGGGTCGGACTGAAGCAGGATATCACTGGTAAAAATAGAAATCCAGCAAAATATGCATGTGGTGATCGTGCTACCGTACCTTATGAAACTCATCACATCAGTTTGTGTTAGCTTCAGTGCCTTAAGGTTGCCAATATGGTCCCCCTTTTGGAATGGTGGTAGTCAATTTTTATTTTAAAGACTGAAATTTTTAGACATTTTTTCCCCTCCAGTTTTTTTTTGCTTCCAATCAGCAAATTCACTCAAATAACAATTTTTAACTGTATGCAAATACTACTGGTAAAAATTTCTACCTAGTCCTGCTCAATAGGTGTGAATTTATTAGCTTTATTACCAACCTCTGTTGGTCACCCTTGCTTTATGTGTTAAAAGTGGAGTGCAGGTTGTCCAAAGATTAAATAATGTGGCTTTGACAGAATGACCAAACAGCTCATTGGGATTTGACAGAACAGTGAAATTTTAATTTTACGTTTTTTCTGAGCAGCTATGTTGGAAAAGAATAGGTGAAAACAACCTAGGCCAATAAAATTTGCCTCTTTGCTTACCAGTCTCAAACTTTACATCCAGAACTGTTGTTTTGGATGATTAAGCATTCAAAAACCAGATTTTGAATCCAAATCCATTACAAATTTCTCTATGAAAACAGACTCTTAAATCCTAATTATTTTTAAACAATACCTTAAATAAGAATCAACAAAGCTATAAATACCATCTTCATTTGCTTAATGCAATTCTTTATTGTCCAAATTTCCCCTCAGGGATGAAAGAAGGAGGACTTTTCTTCCTGAACTGGTGCCCAAGATCCATTGACCTGACTGAAGTTTTTTGATTTGCTGGTTGCGGCCCACCCGCTGGGACTGAGACCTGTGCACTGGCTGGTAGGGGCCCACCTTGGATTGGTACCTAGGGGCCGGCTGGTAGGAGCCCACCTTATTGACTTGAAACAGGTGATATAACTAAACTCAGAATCCTTTGGTTCTGTTTTGTTGATGTAATTATAAAAATACCCAATAGGTGGAGCTAATTTCATATAACAGAAAATACCCAGTTAACCGTGTTAAATTTCCCATTCAATATAAGAGTTTTTGGTGCAAAAAGAAAGCCCATGTTTGCAGTGTATGATCTTCCTTTATACTTACCAGAAGCATTTAAGCTGATTTTAATTCAACCTCTTATAATGTTGTACATTCCAGTTTTACAAAAAAGTAGCTTTGGTTGCTATGACATCCTGCTAAAAAGTCTTAAGAAATAACTTTAATAATTTGATTGCTACAATTATTTTTTGCATTTGTACTATATTTAAATTATCAGCATTTACATGACTTCTCTAATCTGTCTTCTGGTAAGCATGGAGGAAAATAACTTTTCACTTTGCTTCCATGTTTTAACTTCTTCAGTGTCTCCTTGAGGTTAATATTTGACTGAAAATGCTTCTTTTTTTTACCTTTTTATCAAGTTGTCATCCACTTTCAGCATTTGTGGTTGCACCCAACTGGTACCTACATTGAACAAGCACTGGGTATTATTCAACAAAAGAAATGATGTACTGTGTCCACAAGGACAAATGTACAAAATAAATTGGGGTATTTAGATTGTTTATTACTGAAATTCTTCCCCTTGAACTCAAGAAGCTCTGGATAAACCAACTTTGCCCTACAAACAGCAAATTTGCTTGTTGTTTATAGAGTTTTATAGAGCTTTCCGATATGAAGCTCTTCTCTTGTGGCTCGTTTGCAGTTTTTTGTCTGTGAGGCAGACACCTTTCCCAATTTTACGATCAAGTTTAAAACTTTTCCCTTTCAATAAGCTTGTGATTGAACATTACACTTGCAGCCAACCTCCAAAAACAAACAAAACACCAAGAACCTCTCCCTAAACATACCATCTTCATGATGAAACAATGTGGCCGTAGCATTATGAAGTGGTTCTGTTACTTTAGCACGGGTCAAATAATCCTTTAAAATAAATAGTTACAAGAAGATCCTTTAAGATAATGTGTTAGAGGCAAAGTTGTAAAACTGCTGGCATGACAATGCCACTTAACATATAGCTAAACGGTTTAGATCAAGGGTTTCAAACTCAAGTCCTTCAAAGCTGGTATCTTGAAACTTTTAGACACGTCAAGGTCCATAACAACTTCTTCTTCTTCTTCTTCTTAATATTTATGGCAGTTGGCACACAACAGTTTGGTGCAATACTGCCACCAATCAGGAGGGAGTGTGGACCAAGACTAGCAAGCTCAAAAAAAAAAAAAGAAAGTGGAGCACTCTATACTCTTTTTCCCAAACCAGTAACCAACAAGTAATGGAAATTTTTCTATAACTCATATCTAACTTTTTTTATGTTTATAATGTTTAATTGTTCTTTTCTTGTTCCTTAACAATTCCAATCGTTGTCAATAATATTTCCTACAGTCATACTTTACATATTCTACTGTTTCACTTTCCCTACATAATTCATATCTTCCTGTCCCAACCTTAATCTAGTTATTGCCCTTTCCTGAATTCTGTTTCTTCCTATATTTCTTCTGATTTCTCCAAACTCCCCTTGTATTCTATAAACCTCCCCTTCCTTTAATATCATCTTCCCACAGTTTTTGCCATTTATGTTTACTTTTCCTATTGATAATGCTCTTAAGGTTTACTAACTGCAACTCTAGTATCATTATCACTCCTGTTTGTGGATTATTTAACTTTTTTATCAGCCATTTCATGTCCCTTTTGCCCTATATATGCGCAATAACCCAAAGAAAGACTACCATCAATCCCATCATCTGAATGAGATAAAGTTTTTGTTGAATCTCTAACAATATATAAGTACAACTTTCTGAATGAGTTGTTTGTAGAATGATTGATAATGAATTTGAATCTGGGCAAATCACAGCTCTTAATGGTCCGATCTCCTAAATCCATTCTACTGCCAGCATCAGTGCAATTATTTCTGCTGTATATATAGAGAGGCCTTTAATTGGCTTAATCCCTATTTTGACTTTGAATTCTCTTAACAAAAACTGCTGCCCCTGTTTGACTAAATTGATTCCAGGCTACATAAACTTTAACATATAAAAATGTTCTACATAGTCCTGTACTGTTATTGATTTACATATAAATGTTTAATCTTTATGGTTTCTCTGTCTGTAGGGCTGTAAATTTGTGTTGGATGGTTCTGACTGTGTCCCCAATAATTTAATGAAAGCTGAATCCTTCTTAATGTGAATGGCATTTTAGCAACCTCTACCTGTAAAGCAGAGGTTGGAGTCGTCCAAATTGCTCCTGTTATTATTTGGAAAGCCTGATATTGAATAATATCTAATTTTTTTTAAACTTTTTCAGACACCGATCCATAAACTATGCAACCTTAATCAACTGTAAATCTAATAAGATTAATGTAAATCATTTCCAGTGCTTGTCTATCTGCCCCCCATTCATACCTAACTACACATCTCATTATAAACAATATTTTTTTACATTTTTCAATAACATTTTTAATATGTATTTTTTACCAAATTCCTAAGCACTTAAATTGTTTTACTCTTTCAAGTTCCTGATTATATATTTTTAGTTTTATCTCCGGATTAATTTTTACTTGTGAATGATATTACTGTTGTTTTATCAACTGAGAATTTAAAACCCTCACTTTAAAAAATGTCCGCGGAATTAACAGTGAATCACTGTAAAATCGTGACATAAAAAAACTGTAAATGCAAAAACAATGAAGCCGTGTGTAATT
>JAUZNJ010035956.1:1086-12043 GCA_034780135.1 Jordanella pulchra
GTCATTCTGTGAACATTCTGTGGACATTCTGTTAAAATTCTGTGGTCATTCTCCTAACATTCTGGGGTCTATCTGTGAACATTTGGTAGACATTCAGTGAAAATTCTGCAAACATTCTGTGTAAATTTCTGTAAATATTCCGTAAATATTACATTCTGTAAATATTCTGTGGTCATTCTGTAAACATCCTATGATCATTCAGTGAACATTCTGTGGAAATTCTATGGTCATTCTGTGGACATTCTGTGAAAATTCTGTGGTCCTTCTTTGAACATTCTGTGAAAATTCTGTGGTCATTCTGTGAAGCTTCCTATCACCACTGCACTTTATTTTCTTTATTGTATTGTTCTGCTATTCTCTACTATTGTAAACCCTGTGTATTGTCATATGCTGTATGCAACGAAATTTAGTTTTGGCTGGACAGAACAAATCAATGTAACTTAGGTGTCACCGCTTTTGTAAAACCAAGTTGAGCCCTTTTAAAGTCAGGATATTTTTTTTATTAAAAAAAAAAGTCAGGATATTTTGGCTTTATCTTTGTGAAACATAATTATGCACCTGATTTTGACTGTTCACTTCACTTTGACTGTTCCTTTTTAGCAACATTCGACAAACCTGTTCTGAATGCTCCTCATTTGACATTGTTTGCGTTTCCTCCTGCTACTAGCCAGTTCATTATTGGGTAGTCCAAAAACTGTTTGTTGTCCCTCACAACTATTCTCCTTTCTACTTGCTTCCAAGTGCCATTCTTTAATAAATACAGTTAAAAATGAGAATCCCACTCACTTCTCTGGACAGACACCAGACTCCATCACAAACATGCCAGGTGCAATACATTTTTTATTGCTGAAATACCCAAGCAATAGCTTTTGTGTAAAAGTTCATTTTTCAAATTATTTCAGAAGAATAACTCGGGTGTCCAAAGTTTTTCCTCTTTCAAAACAAGGTTTTACAGAAAGGCCGTTTATTTGTTTGTTGTTAACCATCTTCAGTTTTTCAGACGCTCAGTGCAATCACATCAATAAGATATTAGTAATATTTTGTTTTTTACATTTAATAAGATTTTACAGAAGTATTAGAATGCAGGTTATAGATTTTTTGAAGCCCAGTGAGAGATGACCCCACATCTGTGGCTGAGTTCATGCACTCATCGGTCCCTCTATTGTAAAATTTGAACATCTGTACTCCCCACATGGCAGACATGTTTTGTAATTTTGTAAATATCCTGTCTTATGCAAACCAATAATATAACACCTCTTAAACTGTAGCAAGGACAGATATGATCAAGTTGGCTCTCTGAATATGTTTTGAACAACTGTCAGATGCTCCAGCTACTGTCGTTGCCACTAGCTTCTCTCAGATTATGGTTCTGAACTAAACATCCAACTACAAGACTACAGAGTAGTTTGCCCTTTCACATTATACATGTTAATACTTTAAGTACATTGGTCCCGTGTGCTTTAATGGGAGGATCTTAGTTTACCGAACCATAAAGGCGGGGTTTAAATCTTTCAGAATTCATGTGAGCTCTGCATAATATGTGTGGGTAATTTCCCCAGTGATCTCCAAACAGTGGAGTTGAGCTTCTCAAATCCACTTAGTGCTTTAAATACAAGCAAAGTTAATGTGTACAATTCTAAGTATCGTATTGTGTAGATCAGTTTCTGTTTACCCACATATTAAGCAAATGTCATGATCTGTAGTTCTGTGTTCCATTTTTGAGCTTCCTGTTGTCTCTGTGCTCTCTGTGTCGTCCTGTCCTCCCTTGATTACCCCCAGGTGTGTCTCGTTTCCCTGATTACCTCCCTGTGTATTTAAATCCATCTGTGTCTTCTGTTCGTTGTCGGGTCCTTGTCTAAGTTTGTCTAAGTGTCTAAGCTTGTCTAAGCAGTCTAGCCACTCATTGATGTTGCTCCCTCTCGTACGACCAGCGCTACCAGTGTTTAAGCCCTGGATTCTGTTTGAGCCGTGCTGCCTGGCCTGAGGACTTTCCGTTAAGTGTACACATTTGGATTATTCATTATTAAAACCTCATTTTTTCACTGCATCCTGGTTCCAGCCTCTGCCTCACCACCTCCACTACACCAGCTTCTTGACAGAAGGACCCAACCAAGAACGTTGACACACGCAATTGATCATGGACCAGGAAGAACTGCTGGCCACAATCCAGGAGTATGCTGAGGCGAAGGGAAACACCAGAGTCACCTGTAGGCGGCTGGGGATCGCGATACGCCTGGGTTGGTTACTGGACTTTTGGGTTCCACGTTTTCTCCTGCCCGAGTTGGTGGAGCTCCAGAGGGAGGTGGAGTGGGAGCGCGAGGCCACCTTAGCAGCTATGGATGCTCGCCCTCCGGCTAGGGTTAGCTCCAGTCCTTCTGGCATCTGGACCTCACGCTTCCCCGTGGTCGGCGCCTGCTCCGGACCCAGCTCCTGCATCTCCGGGACCAGCACCTCCAGTCCCAGCTCCAGCGTCTCCGGAACCAGTACTACTGGTCCCTCCGGCGTCTGGACCTCACGCCTTTCCGAGGTCGGCGCTGCCTACGGACCCCGCTCCAGCGTCTCCTGTCTTGACCCCTCCTGAGTCCGCTCCAGCCGGCGGGTCCGTCGGCGCTACAGCCGGCGCAGCCTCTGCTGCCATCCAAACGGCAGGGGCAGAGTCAGTTCCTGCCGTCGCTCTCAAGCCCACTGAGCTCGTTCCTGCCGTCGCTCTCAAGCCTGCAGAGCTCGTTCCTGCCATCGCTCTCAAGCCCGCAGAGCTCGTTCCTGTCGCCGCACTCAAGCCCGCAGAGCTCGTTCCTGTCGCCGCACTCAAGCCCGCAGAGCTCATTCGTGTCGCCGCGCTCAAGCCTGGTGCAGCAGCCGCCCCAGTAGTTCCTAGTGCTCCCCCTAGTTCCTAGTGCTCCCCTAGTGCTCCTATAGAGTCCCCTAGTGTTCCTCCTAGTGCTCCTCCTAGTGCTCCTCTTAGTGCTCCAATAGAGTCCCCTAGCGCTCCTCCTAGTGCTCCACTAGAGTCCCCCAGTGTTCCTCCTAGTGCTCCTCCTAGAGCTCCTATAGAGTCTCCTAGTGTTCCTCCTAGTGTTCCTCCTAGTGCTCCTCCTAGTGCTCCTATAGAGTCTCCTAGTGCTCCTACTAGTGTTCCTCCTAGTGCTCCCCCTAGTGCTCCTCTTGAGTCCTCTAGTGCTCCTCCTAGTGCTCCTCTAGAGTCCCGTTGTGATCCTCCTAGTGCTTCTCCTAGCGCTCCTCCTAGTGCTCCACTAGAGTCCCCTAGTGTTCCTCCTAGTGCTTCTCCTAGCACTCCTCCTAGTGCTCCACTAGAGTTCCCTAGTGCTCCCCCTAGTGCTCCTCCTAGTGTTCCCCCTAGCTCTCCCCCTAGTGCTCTTTCTAGTGCTCCTCTAGAGTCCCCTAGCATTCCTTCTGAGCTTCCTAGCGTTCCTCCTGAGCTTCCTGGTGTCCCTCCTGAGCTTCCTAGCGTACCTCCTGAGCTCCCTAGTGTGCCTTCAGAGCTCCCGCCTGTTAGGGCTGCCCCAGAGACTCCTCGTCCCCGCCTCCGGGCGGTTCCAGTGACTCTTGGGCTCTGCCTCCGGCGCCACGGACGGCCCCCAGACTGGCATCGTGGTGCGGCCATCGCCGTCAGACGCCCTCCAGACCTCCCTACATGACTGCCTCCTGAGTTTTCTTGACAGCAAATCCCACAGACATGAAAGATCATGAGGTGTTCCGGCTTTGAAACCACCAGAATATACAAATACAGAAACATTTATTCTTTATTTAATTATCAATCAGTGATATATTGATTTGTGACTACCTGAGATTGAGCTGTATCAGGATTTTTAAGTCGTGAGGTGTAAAGAACACATGTGGAACACATAAGGAAAAGAAACTGAAAGAGCTAGTATCACTCCACTTAGTTTGTGCCGTTTATTTGCCGTCCTAAATCCAACAGATCCTTTCATATTTATTTATTTTGTACTTATCAACGATTTATATGATTAAACAATAAAACCAGACCATTGTTTATGGGTAGTCTTTTTTAAAAAAGAAAAACAACATATCTGTGAATCTATTTATAAATATGTGAGTGTGTCTAAGAAACAGGACAAAATTAAATAACAAAAAAGTAAACCGCGTTAAAATTTTTTGGAAATATTTACTTATTTTTGTCAAGTTGTAGAAATGATCTAATGAGTGGAAATTGGCTTCCTTAGTGGGCTCCATGCTAGGATTTGCCCTGTGTACACACAGCTTAAAACTACATGATCATATGTTATTATCACAGAAAACCAGAGTATGTTTGGCTTTTTAGAACCACTCCTGTAACTCTTCTCTAACTTGTTTTACCTATAAAGCAGCTAAAAAGAAAAAGTCAGATTTCACACGAAAACAGAAATGAATACATATTTTCTCTGTGAATTAAATTCTTTGTAACAATTTCACCTCAAAAACTTAACAAAAACCTGACATGTAAAGAAAGCATTTGCCTCCAAGCTTCACTTTATAACTTTACTTAAAGTTCATCCTTGCTTTTATATACACCACTGTTGTGTAATTTTTCTTTAAAATAACCATTCAGAAAAGACCTGGTATGTGTCAGATGGGAAGGTGTGGCTTATGTTAATACGGACTTTCTGATAACAGAGTACCAGTTTCTGAACATACTGCCATTAAACAATGTGGGTGTCTTTGATGATTCAGTCGCTCAGACGTCTGGTTTGGGTGATTCTTTCCTCTGTAATAGTACTGCAGGGCATTATCATCCAAGCTGGGAGGATGTGGCATGTTTGAAAGGATTTGAAGGAAAAAATCCTGAGGATTAGAATTCCTCTTTACGGCTCTTAAAGAAGGAAGACAACGAAACGATAATAGAACAGCTGTTTATCATGTATGACTTTTATCTCTTTTTTTCTCAGACTGTCTGTTAATGATTGCAGAAGTAAAAAAAAAATTTTGCTTTTCTACCTTTGACTATAAATGCTGACTAATGCAACAACTAAAAAGTACAATGTATAACAGTAATTACATATTTTCCACTTTATTCCTTTTGTATTTTTATTGATTTTAGAACATGAACATAACCGATTTCCCCACCTGATCTTTTTCTTCCTGTTTTTGACTGACTTAAACACTCACCTCTGTTGTTGTGGCTCCCAAATAAGACACAAACTGACTCTTGTCCAATGCTCCTTTCTTAATTTGAACAAAATTGACAATAATCTTAAAGAGATCCGTTAGCACATTTTACTAAAAATATCTTTACAACAGCCTATTTATTCTTACCTTTTATGACTAAAACATTGTTTGATGAGCAGACCGACACCTCAATAGTTTAGCACTGATGCATCCTGTAGCTTAATTTCCCCAAATGCACTTCGGGTTGAAAGTTCCTGTATGAAGTTAAGCTCATCAATGTTAAATGGATCCAACCTAACAAAGAATTTAAGCGTTATATTAAATATAGATTTTTTGGATAATCAGGAGTGACAGACATCAAGCTCAACTCAGATACCAGTGCTAACTCTACACACAATGAAAAAGAGTTTAAAAAAACTTATCAAGTATGAACGCAAGCTACAACCAGAAGAGTTCTGCAGTTCTGAGTCTTGGCCACAGGTGGCGATATCATCATAAAATTCCGTCATGCCTCTTTAATGTTATGTACTGTAATGTAATGTATGTGTTTAGATGTCTCTATTCTGCCGTTCACCAATGTTTAGAATTAGCTTTGAAGATAGCTTACAGTGTCACCAATAAGTCATCTGGAAGCTTCTTACTGTCTTGGTTCTTTTACTGGCTTAACTGCAAAACTGTAACACAGACACAGGAATGCACATTACAATATGCTTTACACATAAATCATCAGAAAAATATAGCTTAATGGAGCCAAACCCAATAAAAATGTCAGGTAAGCTAGTGGTTAGCACGATACTAATTTATGTAGAAAATGCCATAGACATGCTAACGTAATTTGCGCTTGCTTATATTATAGAACTACCGAATTGTACTTACTAAAAACATCTAAATTCGGAGTCTAACATTAGGCAATACTTACAGACAGATATATTTATGGGGTAAAAGAGAGAAGATAAGAAGCTTAACACAGTAGAAACCGCTTTGCTGAAACAGTAGGGAATAAACAAGAAATACAAAAATAACGAAGTCTCCTCAAGGGGACATCACAGTCTCTATTTCAGTAACAGTTTACTGGCCAGTCGTTTCTACCAGCAGTTTTCATCTGTGTATTGATCTGTTATACGTATACTAATGTAAGTTTAATATTGTTAGTCACTGGTTAGAAATGCTGAGGTTTAGCTTTAGGGATGAAACAGGGTCTTTCAAATAGTCATTCAATGTTCAAACATATGAGTAATAATGACCTCTGCTGTTATGGTTACCAAAAACGTTTGTGGCTCATTACCAAATTCATCTGAGTCACCTGGATCTAAACCCAAAGAATAAAGGGGCAAATGGCTGGCACTCTCTAGTGACCAAAATTGGAAGTACAAGTATCCTTAAGAAATACAGCAGATTCCAGCTGTCCTAACTGAAAGGCAAAGGAAAACATTTAATTAAACATGGGAGTCCCACATTTATGAGTTCAGCGTAAAACAAAAACATATAGTTTTTTTTTTACAGAATTTTATTAATCCATACAACCAGTGATAAGTATTTTTTATTACAGATTTATTGTCGTGGTGGTCTGGAGCCACAAGTGAGGGTGCTGACTTGAGAGCAGATATCCTCCACAACTAGAGTCAGATGTCATTTATTTTTAAATGTTTCTGGGGTTTTTTTGGTGTTAGTATTTTTTGTGTTGAGGTTCTTTTTTTCCTTATGATGTAGACAGTAACACCATAAAAAATAGGTTAACTGAACAGAGTAACATAATGTGCACAGATATTAGGAAAGAGTCCAGTTTAGTCCTTTATGTATTCATGGTGCAGTATGTGTGTTTATATGATGTGGGAAATTAATGAAAATAGCATGATACAAAGGAGGAGGAGTGGAAAAATAGATTAAAACTATAAAAATGTTAATGGCAATAATGATAATAATAGTGCTGACAGCCCAACCAAACATATCGGCCAAGACTAACTGTGTGATCTATTTGTTATTTGTTACGATAAAATCTTACGAAACTCTGGGTTACCCTGTTCACATAGTTTAACTTTTGCATATGCAATCTTTCTAAATCATCAACTACATGCCAGTTCATTGTACATGCAATCTTTATTTTGTTAATTCAGTTCAGTGCTACATATTTGATTTCTTTGAAGATTAAGCACATAATATGCTGAGATTGGCAACTTTCTACAGAGTTAGTATCAACAGGCCAAATGCCATGCAGCCATCATATACCTTTAATATGATCAGATAAGCAGTTGTGTCTAACCTTTACCCTTCAAAGTTAATTTCAAAGAGCAGAACACAGTGTTTTAAAGCATTCTGCCATTGGAGCAGTTGAGATGCTCTCTGGTGTGGTAAATCCAATCTCTCTGGACATCCAATTGATGAGTATCAGTTTGGTAAGAGGCCAGTGCATCTTTGACAGCATTGTGTCACTCAAAGTTAATGGCAGATGGCATTATGCTGTATGGCTGACAGAAGTTGGGCTCTACCTCTTAGTTTAAGAGAAAAGAACACTTATTGCTTCAGCATACTGACACAATTTGGAAATTTCCATGCTTTCTGTTTTGGTAACTGCTTACTCAGTTCCAGTTTGGTTGCACACTAGTGTTCAAAGCAATATGGATATTGATTAACACATTTTGGGAAATAAAAACTTAACTTCCTTTTGCATAATGCTTCCTTCAACTACATGAAATACTTTTGGGATGGGGTAGTGCATGGTGTAGTAGAGCAGGCACTTAATATATGGAAGTTGTTTGTCTCCATGCAGCTATCTGGGGTTGAAATCTTGATGTTGGAGCTTTACTGCATGTCTTCCCTTTCCATCTCTCCCTAATTCTTTGTTGATTCTTAAAGAGAAAGGTCATTAGTGCTGCAAAAAAGGGTTACATTTGCAGTGAATTCAAGGGAAAGGTTTGGGACAGGTATTATTGTCGTTTATCAATGACTGACAAAATTGTAAAAAAAAAAAAAAAATTTTAGCTAGAAATTAGCTGCGTATCAAATGTTTTTTATTCTTTAAATACACGCATATATATGGAATATAAAAGTCCTTGTTTTGAGGGAGGTGATCCAATATTATTTTACAGTGTTATGTTTCTTAGCACTAGGGGGCAGCAGATATTCAGAGATTCTGTCTTTCTTAATCAGCTTAGGTTTTTTCACCATATTTTTCTTACTTTAGTCATTACCTATGAACGCTTCTAAATGTTTAACAAATGGGAAGCAGAAAATGTTGGATATGAAATAAGGGAAGGTAAAAATCTTTACAGTAAATGTCAAAGTTAAGCTGACTCACTAAGTATATGATTACTCAACACAAATTGTCAACCTTCTGTTTTAACAACTTGGGTTTTTTTTAAATCAACAGCAAACTGAGCTAGTCTTTATGTTTAACCCAATGTGTTGTTGTTTGTTTCTAAATTAGTAATCCATCCACCCACACATTTCTGGTCTCCACCCTCCTGGCTTCTGCCCTATTCATGTTAAAACCTGCCAGCAAATTACAAGAAACTGAACAACAAAAAGCCAAGTCATGAATGAATCATTTATTTCAGGGCAATCATAATGATTTTGTGATATTCATTTAATAATCTGTCGATTCATCATAGCGCTGCAGTTGAAGGCACTGGCTGGTCCCTGAGCTGCTACTGTGCTCATTTGTTTGTCATTTTGTTGAACCTGGCAAATATTTCAAAGGTGTTTCGTTCATTTAGCCAATAAATATATCAGTTTCTTTACACTGAACACTTGAGGAAGAAAATTAAAAAGGCTGTCAGTATTATTCTTATTATGGCAACGAGTCCTTTATCCCTTTTTAAATGGAGTCCAGTATGGGGAATTCATACCAAATAATATGCAATAGTTTCAGTGCTCACAAGAAAAAAAAAAGCCCATGCACAGACACATGCAATTCCTGTTGGGCCATCCATCTATCTATCAAAAATAATTTTGAATTTAAACAATACTGATAATACTCATGTTTTGGTTTTTTTAGTTTGTTTTGTTTTCTCATGGAGTTATAGTTTTTCAGATTTTAATCTTTCAACCTGAAAGAGTTATCAGATGGGACAAAGTTGCATGGTTATAGCTAAACCTCATGTCCAGCTCTATCTCTGCATGTGGCAGCAACAGAGCTGGACATGTTTTTTTTGACACATAGCTCTTTAGAAGCTTCTGCTTTTTTATTTTTGTTCCGATATTCATCCACACATATGGAAAAGGCTTCATATTTGCTTTTGAAATGTTGGACCTGCTTGAGGACAGAGTTATGTTAATTCTAAATGTTTCTATTGGACTATTTTGTCTCACCCATAAGTTAACAGTTACAATTCTGATCCTGTCTGTAAAAAACACACACCTCTTGACATATCCCCTCTTTGAAGTAGCCTGAGTAACATTTTGTTAGCCTCTACAAATGTTTTCTCGGGACCATGGTCAAATGTTCAGTCAACTTTAGTCCTGTTCTCACAGTGCCTTGCAACACTTTCCAAAGTCCTCCAGCTCTTAGAAAACATCATTGCACTTTATTGAATGTTACAAGCCATCACAAAGAGTCGGGGCTAGGGTTTTAGATTGGATAGAAAACAACCCTTGCATAAAATCCCATTTGTGTGAGGTTTCTAGGATTTTCTTCTTTCATCACCGGGAATATTGGAAAAAATTAGAAATATCCTGTCCAGGGATGATGCTGAGAAACTAGTCCATGCATATGTTACTTCCAGGCTGTACTATTGTAATTCTTTATTATCAGGAAGTCAACAAAATGTCATTGAAAGCCTTGAACTGATCCAAAATGCTGCAGCCAGAGTTTGGAAATTAAAAATAGAGATCATATTTCTCCTATCTTAGCTTCGCTTCGTTGGCTTCCTGTTAAATTTAGAATAGAGTTTAAAATCCTCCTTCTCACTTATAAAGCCGTAAATGGCCCAGCTGCATCTTATATCAGAGATCTGATTGTTCCTAATGTTCCTAACAGAGCACTTCACTCTCAATGTGCAGGTTTACTAGTGGTTCCTGGAATTTCTTAAAGTAGAATGGGAGGCAGATCTTTTAGTTATCAGAATTCTCTCATGTGTAACCAACTACCAGTCTTAGTCCGTGAGGCAGACACCCTGTCTACTTTTAAGGCTAGGTTTAAAACTTTCCTTTTTGATAAAGCTTACAGTTACAGTGGAGGACATGGGGACCACTTTTCATCACAATATCTGCTTCAGTGTATTAGAGGTTTCCCGGCTTCTCGAGGAGCAGGTGTCTGGGGATGTTTGGGGATGCCTGCTCTAAAGCTTTGAAAGTTCAGTTTAGGCAACTAGACACAAAGTTTTCTAGAAGACATATCACCTCTCATCCAAGAGGCTTCTCCAGTTCTAACTGATGCAGGACAAAACTGAGATAATAATACTGTACGCGTGACCCAAGTATTAGGGGAGGGGAGGAAAAGAACCAAAAGGTGGATCTGATCCCTCGAACATAATAGCCAATAGAGGTCACCTGGAGGGTGTTGATGGTCGTTAGGGAGGTTGTGATGGTCGTTAACTTCTTCGTTAGGGTATTTTCGGCCACATGCCTCTTTAAAGTGTGGGTCAGGTGAAGGTAGGTGCAAGGTGAATCCTTTGGGTAGGGTTTCTTAAAGTGCTTTGTGTGTGGGTGAAAAGTTATGTCAGGGTCCACCTCTTCTGTTAAGGGATGGTTGTTCCAGGTTGACAAAGATGGACTCTTTGACTACCCCCTTAAACCATCTGTCTTTCTTGGCTACAATATGACTTAGACTTAGACTTAGACTTAGACTTAGACTTTTTTATTTGTCATTTTGTATGCACAGAGTGCATACAGA
>JAUZNJ010035957.1:0-12043 GCA_034780135.1 Jordanella pulchra
TGTGTGTATTTAAAATCATGTTTAAAATTTCAAGATCCAAACAAATAAAATTGGCATAATAAATATTAGGCTTGCACTCAAGTAACTCTATCATGAAACTGCAGAAAACTTTACTGAAGCTTGGATTTCATTTTCTTTTTAACCATTTAACTCCAAATGAAGCAAGAGTTTGAATTTTATAGCTGTGCACTAGCTAGCTAGCAATCTGCCTCTCAGGAAGGTGTACAGAACAGATTCGTAATCAGACACTAATACTTGAGTGATCCAACAAAGTTATTTTGTGTAAAACTAAGTTTAACCTTATAAAAATGTAGATTTGATCATTTTCTGCTTACAATCATAATCTGTGGTGTTTAAATAGGGAATTAAGATGAAGATAATGTAATTGTTATAAAGTAGAGGGAGTGGATTTAGAGGGTTTATTATTATACCTTTATTCTTTGGACATCACCTGCTCAGTATTTGGACTGGATTTAGATTGACACCTACCAAAGCTAGTGTTAAAGACCTAAACTAAAAACCTTTTTTATAGCACTATATTTGCAATACAAAATTGAGGAACTATCAATTTTATCATTTTGGCCATGCAGGGTTAGTGGTGCAAGCTTACAGGTGGAGCATTCTCCAATATGAAAAAAATGTTAGGTGGTTCACTCCCGAAACCAATCACTTCTTTATGTTAAATTTGTGGTCAAATAACCAGACATGATATTTTTTTCATTTGCTATTTTGAATTTGGCAAGAATTCAGTTTCAATTGATTGTTTTTTAATTCCCCGTATTTTCTATTTGCTTTGTCCTGCTTTTATGCTGATGGTCATTGTTTGTCCTCTGGAACTGACAGTGGAAATGTTCTTTTGAAAACATTGCAGCCACATTTTTTTCTGTGGTAACGTCATCTAAGGATGAAGTATCATAAGAACAGCTGGAAATACCTCTCTTCATCTGAAAGCTTCAGCCAACGGAGAATGGTCAAAATACGTCTTTCAAGTTGAATCACCCTGGAGGGGAAAATAAAAAACACTAAAGATTTGAAAAGCCTTTTATTAGTGTGTGCGCTTGTTGTGATTCTTGGGGCGGTGGTTTGGTTTTCTGCTATATTTTCTTTTTCCTCCACTGTAGGTGTGGCTTTTCAGTTAAGCAAACCTGCAGTAAATCCTCTCATTATGGGCTAAGATATAAAAAAATATAAAAGATAAGGTTACCATATTGGTGGTTTAATTATGGTTATTATGCCCTCTTGTGAAAACATTAAGTATACCTTACCTGTGACTCATAGCCAGGGTAAATCCCTGGAGCCTTAAGGTAATTTGGGTACATTTTAAACATGCTCCTGATCCACTCCAGCTTATTTAAAAGACTGAGGTCTGGAGGCTAGAAGGTTGTCCAGGAGCCAGCTATAAATTTTGCCAGTATTTCAGTACTAGCTTTAGAAACAGCTGGTTTAACCAGTCAAACTCTGAGCAAAACTAACTTATCTGTCTATTACCACAGGAGCCAGTCTAACTTACCTCTCCCCATCAATCTTTATACGACCATCTTTGCCAGTAATACTGTATGTCTCTTGGGCCCTGTCCCAATACTCACACTTCCACCTTTGTGTTCCTCTTCCTATGTTTTGGTGTTTGATTGCCTAGTGTGTTCCAACTCTCCACAGTGGTCTTTTGCCACAATGCACTGGTCCCCTTCATCCTCATAGTGCCTAAGAGTGTATCTAACCCTAAAACAATAGAGCTGGAGTTCAAATCAGCAACCATCCAGTTCCAGGACAAACACCTGCATTCCACGTCACTGTCACTGCTTCTCTCGGAAAAAACCTTTTCTTACCAATCTATCCTTTATTCCTGTACAATCAATGCGCTATTGACAAGAAAAGCTCATTTGTAGTGGTACTAGCATACCCTAAAACATTAAATAAACTCATAGTAATTGAAAACTGTATAAAAACAGTATAATACAATGTGTTTACTGCGACAACTCAAGAATCATTTGAACTAACTTACCAGGGCCAGAAGAAAGTGCCTGCTTTTACTCCTTGTTTCTCTGCTGTAATCCAGATCTGAAAAACAGAGAAGTTGCAATGAGAAATATTTAATGAATTGCAGATTTTTTAGATATTTTACCTGTTCCTTTGCATTTCAGTTATAGCAATATCTACAACACCTTGAATCAATATTGACAGCACTAATCTCAAGGCTATAGAACTGTGCAGAATAGACATCCATTGCTTTGGCATAATTACTGGAACTTCTCTGTTCTACAGAAACACAACGGCACTGATGACAGCACAAATGAGCACCAATGAGACCAGTTCTTCTTGGCTCACTGCTGGACTGGGAAAGAACTGTTATTAAAATTATTTTGGATCCGCACCTGCAAATATTAACCTTCAGTGATGCTTGGATCCTCTCAGCTACATGTGTGATTTATTTTCTTTTCAAAGGGGTGGTCTGGTCACCCAAGTCAAAGGCATGTAAATGTTGAATACAAGAATGATCCTCCATCTACGGTATATGTGTCCCTCCATCAGCTGATGTAAAGTGAAAACCTGATCACAACATTCTTGTCCAGAACTCTATTAGCTTGCTTTTCTAAACTAGCTAGTTCTGTGTATTTGAAGCTTCCATGAAAAAAGCTTCTTAAACATTTTTCAAACACTGGAAACCAGGCTGATGCCCCAATAGCTCTTACACACCAGGAATGGCTCTAGGCTGCACTGTAAGAAAGTGAATTCACAGCATAAAGCACTGTATTATTTTGAAGGAATTTTTCATAATTTCTTTTCACTGATTGTTTATCAATATTTATCGGAATCATTTAAGTAAGAGAGGTCTGACAACACTAATGATGAAAATGGGACAATTTAGAGTAATTTACATTAGACAAACATTTAGAGAACAGAAACTGTAAAAAAAAATATATTTTTTTAAGACAAATCTGTAAAAAGAAAAGACAGAAAATGTTATGGCACGAAATTACCTACTTTTTTTTACAGTGTAGTTATAAGAGGTGTCAGGCAGAAATGTTAAGGGGACATCTTCATCGGTACACATTAGGCCCCATTTTTATTGTTTCTTGACTTGTGTTGGACAATGAGGTTAAAAAAAATCCAAACATTTTTCAACATTATGACATTCCTTATGAAAAAGGGATATTAGACATTTAATAAGCAATATTTTGACATGTATATTTTTGTGGGTGTATTTTAACAGTTAAATTATGTCGGGAAATGTCTTCTGAGCTGAATAGCTCATTTTCCTTTTATGAACCATTAACCATTCATAATCATTACTGAGTGAATGAAATGAACCATTAAATGAAATTAGCTATGTTCAAACTCCATAAAATGTTTTGCCTGTACCCTTAAACCTGCCCAGCTTAGACCCATCTGAAGCAAAGCTCCAACTGGTCTAGTTCTTAAGGTCACTAAGGTACACAACCCCCCCTGACCACAATAAGGTGGTAATCCCTTAGGTGATAAACAGATAAATACAAAATAAAAAAGAAAAATTAGATATTCTTCATCTGAGATTAGACAACCAACATAATATTAATCTTATTGGATGGTCATTATGGATCATAAACTCATTTTAACCAAATAATAACAATAGAAAGGTGAAATGAATACTTTTGGTTTACTCAGCATATCATTGGTTTTAAATTGCTGAGTTGTTTTGGCAGACCTTTGCCTCACACCTTTAATCGTGTTTTCTGTGACTTGGAGCAGCCTGGGCCCCTTAAAGCTAACCCACAGCTAGATTTATTTCTTTTCTTATTAAGCAGCTCACTAACCAGTTACAAAGGTTTATATTAAACATCTCTTGGAATTCAAACTGACTCAAGTCAAATGAAAATCTAGTATCTAAATTGTACTCACAGGCTGTCCACCCCACCAGCGGTGGTTTAACTTCTCCCTTGAACGCAGGCTGAAGGTTGCATTGAACACTGGGTCATACATGGTGTTTCCCACAATTCCGTGGGACTCTGGGTACAGACCCTGCAGATAAACCCCAAAGGGTAATATCAGTATAGGGTAAAATCAAGCCTGTGCCGGTGTCACGACATCAACAGACCATAATGGTAAACTGAACAGAAACAAACTTAATGCTTGCTCTTAGCTTATCTAAATATGACGACATTCATTAACAGCCTGGCTTTAGTATTGCTTACACAAGAGGTTCACAAAGTAGAAATTTATACAATTTACTCAACATGATGAAAGGGGAACTTACTGTGGCTAGAGTGTATAAATTGGGAAATGTCTTAGTTGGATAGACCGGTCTCATGTATGGGGGTGATACACCACATGATCCTAAAACATAAAGGAAAAATGGCTTTAAGAATAAAACCATCACAACCATCAAGAAAACACTACAAATGAAGACAGATACAAGTATCCTCTCAAGGATGAATAACAGTCGCATACTGAGTTTATGCAAGTTTGGGATGACAGATTTATCCTTCTTCAGGTAGGAAGCTCTAAACCCATCGACAGACAGCATGATGAGAGGGGGACGAACAAAACTGTAGATCAAAAGAAATACAAAATGAACAATGGTGGTAAAAATAAACTTTGAAGTGCATAAACTAAGTGATGCAGTATGTCAGTGTTTGGTCCTAAAAACAGACATAAAAAAATCCTCACTGCCATTTTGTAATTCTTTAGAAGGTGAAAAATACATTTCTGAAAGTCTTTATTTCTTATTTAATGAGAAAAACGGCAAGGTTGTTTTTTTTATATATATATATCTATATATAGAGATATATATCTATATATATATATAGATATATATCTCTATATATAGAGATATATATCTATATATATATAGATATATATATATATAGAGAGAGAGAGAGACAACCTTTAACACCTTTAATAGTAACAGTCTGCCTAGTAGCACTTTTTCTCTTTAATTTATCAATAAATCTATGAAAAAATAGTTATGTGTGAAATACTTATATTGTGTTAAACAACAAAAAAAAAAATGACAAGGCGTTTTTATACACTATGGTACGGTTGAAGCAGTTCCTGTCCAACTGAAGGCAGAGTCCAACTCCGCACTCCTCACACATCCAAGGTGTGCTCCTTTTGGAGAGAGAGCACTGCTTCCTTCCCTGGCTGCTCCCTTACCAAACCCGACACAAACTGTGTAATACACTTCCAAATCACTGCTGAAATACAGGTAAGACACTATTGATCATCCACTAGTTCAGTCTAAATCTGTTCTTCTTTTCCACTGTAAAAACTCTGCAGAGTGTGGCAATGGTTTAAAGTACCGTAATGTGTCATATATCAGTGCAAAGCTGCAATTATAAGATTTTAAAATGAGTTGGAATTTCATCATGAGCACACATGGTTGAAGAGTTACAGTAAGTCAAATAATGTGTAATTTTCTCTCACTGTGAACTCCCAACCAATCTGC
Source organism: Jordanella pulchra (assembly GCA_034780135.1). Classification (NCBI taxonomy): domain Eukaryota; kingdom Metazoa; phylum Chordata; class Actinopteri; order Cyprinodontiformes; family Cyprinodontidae; genus Jordanella; species Jordanella pulchra. Next base: position 5,423 of record JAUZNJ010035957.1, read on the forward strand.
TTTTCACTTCCTGTTACAAAACTCAAAACGGCGCCATAACCGTTAGAACTACCGTGCCATATAACAGTGCAAAGCTGTAATTTTAAGCTTTCAGAATCCATTTGACTTGCATCGATAACATAAACGGTTGAAGAGAGTCAAAGCTGGGACAGCTTCAGTTTTAAAGGGTTAAGGGATTCCTCGATGTAGAACTCCACAATTTTGTTTCATTGCCAGTCAATTTTGGGATTGTGTCTTCTCAGCCAAGAAGCTTCTAAATCAATCAGAAGCTGAAGACAATGTATTATGATAAAATTGAAATTCTTATGATGAAATTCCACCTAAGGACAGATTCGCTTTTTCAGTGACCAGACTGGAAATGTTGAGGGGTCAACCATCAAGAGCCAGAATATCATGAGCGGAGGATACAGGGTGAAGTTGGATCTTGCCGAATGTTCAGGGTCAGAGCCTGGTGGTCAAATGTCAAAGAGGAATCCATGGCAGAATCCGGAGACAAACGATTCGACAGGGGTTCAGGCAGCCTCAGAGAATCAGGAGGGAAAAGGATCAAGACCAGGCAGGCAGCCAGGGGAAAAGGGACATTGGACAAAAACTCACCAAAGCTCGGAATAATCTGGCACAAGTTAATGGTCTGAGGAAGGTTTATATAGGCAGGGGAGCAGGTGGATCTGATGAGCGGTGATTAGGAGCAGAGCAGATGAGCCAGATGGAGGTGATTGAGATGATTAGACCAGCACTGGTGCCCAGATTTATGACATTTATTCATTTAACAAGGGCTACCTGGAAGCAACTTTTCTACTGTATAGGACACAGGTACACCCAGAAAAAAAATTGTGGAAAGCAGAGGTTGTTGAGTATTTAAGTTTGGACCCACCAGAGGTCATTGATTTTGGTTGATTCTTGTTCTACATGTGTTCCAATCATGCTCTCTGCTATTCCAGGGCAGCATGGGCAAGAGTAGATATTATCTCAGCTGCCCTTGAACAGATAGTTGTTCCATAACAGAGCAAACACAGAGACTCTGAATAAACACTGATTTATTCTGACCTTGACACCCAAGTTTTTCATATCACTATAACTGCAGTTGTTGTATTTTATGGTAATTATGAAATGAAGAATAAATAAAATGATTAAAGCAAATGTAAAGTCAATATTTCAGAAAAAGATTTAATTTATCTAGGAACCAAAAGCTACCAACTGGGCTCAGTGTATACAAATAACTAGTCCAGCACCTAATGAATAGTTGTTCAACTCTTAGAGTACACCATCCACAACTTACAATTTTTACTAAATATTGCTAAATTGCAGCTGGATTTAAATCTGATTTGACAACTTACAGACAGACAGATAATCTCGAAATGTATCCCAATTAGGCAAAGCGAAATAAAAACTGCAAAACCAAAACTGAACAGGTACCAGCTGACAGAAACTACAACACAAAGTGACCAAGGAAATACGGGTACACTATATTCCACCCTGCAGGGCCAGTCCTTGTGAGGTTATGAGTGAGGAATGCCCACCAAAGTTCATTGCAGCATCTAAAGCTCCCAGCCAGTCCAACACCTCTGAGGGAGCTGGAGGACAACAGATTGGGCCCATACCTCTTGTTGATGTGAACCAACACAAACAATCCCACACCTAAGCAGGCAGCACCCGATGGTTCTGTCAAAGATCTCTAAGCCATCCCTAAACTCCTGGATTGTCAGAGATCCTCAATATATACGTATAAACAATCTATAAACTGTTATTTCTTCTAGCCATGTTTTACATTGTACTTTATTTATATTTTCATTGACTAACCTCATCTTCCCTCACCCAATGAAGAGAAGTAACCCTAAAGCATGATAGGATTCTGGATGCTGTTTCCTATTCCCTATGTAGGTCACTGAATTTTATTCTGTCTCATTTGACCAAATACGTTTAGCTAGCCCCCAGTATGGCTTTTTGGCAAACTTCAATCAGGACTTTTTTTGAAAAATGCCTTTAACTGGGGCATGTTCAGTAAAGGCCAGATTTGTATACTCCATGTTTCATGGTTTTCCTCTAGATTTTTCCACCTGAGCTTTGAAACTTTGCTGCTCCCTCCAAGGTAAATATACATTTTAATTGTGTCTCAGACTAATTATACTCTAGTTTAGTAATAGCTTTGCAAGCTACTTAAACAAGACAGTAAAAAATATGTGTTGAATCACATAAAAATCGATCTTGATGCTAAACTGTTCAAACCCTGTTTAGCATAAGGGTCTTACCCGGCAGGACATTCAGGACTCTTGATATCTTCACAGCTGTCCTCCAACCATGATGTCTCATCTGAAGGATATGATAACACACAGTCCTTATGCACTCGGAAATATCTTTTCATTCTATTCCTTTTTTACTAAGCTCAGTTTTTAAGTTCTGTACCTTTGCAGGTGGATTTGTAGTTAGAACAGCAGTCTCCTTTCTCCAAGCAGTCCTCTGAACAGTGGCAGGCATGGTCATCATTCCTGGTCTCCCCGCAGCGTTCGCGTGTACACTCAAACCCCCCAGCTAAAAGAAAAAAAAACTAATAAATTATCACTGACATCATTACTGGACTCCTGCTTTTAGCTGTAACTAAAAATTCTAAAAATCACCATAAAGTCCCTTTGGTTATTTGATGGGAAATTTGCCTCAATGTATTTAAAAGCAAAGGCATTACTACAAAGGGTTAAAATCAAAACAAGCTGTAAACCCCAATTTCTTGCTTGTTTTTTGTTTTTTTTATATGTTGAAGAAAACAAAAACTTCAACTACAGGTTGAATTGACATTTGAAATCAACATTACAGCACCTTTGTCAGCAAAAAACATGTCAAGACAGAATGAATTAAAATGTTTATATTGGTATCATCAAATTCTGACCTTCCCATTGGAATATTTGAGCTAAAATAAAAACATCATCAGAGAATAACATTTTTATTCTCTCATTTGCTGTTACATTTTGCTGACAATTGCACATTTGTTTCAACGGGTCTTCATCATCAAATCAAGTCTTCCCACTCTCTTCTGACCTGAAAAGGGCTTTTTGGTCCCCACAACTGCTGCTCATTTCTGTGATTTGGCATAGTCTTAAGCACAGAAATAGTTCTACATAACATAGGTCACAGATCAGCAGAGTCTCAGCCCATACATGTACCTAATCAAGTGGCCAGTAAGGGTTTACCCCAGCTTAGGGATAAATGATAGAAGAGGTGAGTGTAGTGGTGTTATTCTGTGTTTACTGACCTGTTTTTAGGCAGTGAGCATCGAAATCAGAGCAACAGCTGAGATAAGTTTTACACAGATTGTCACATCTGCATCCTGGAGGATCGGCTACATCCAGCTCAAAGCACCTCCCCTTACAGGAGCCCGCTGTGCTGACCCACTCTGATACAACTAGAAGGCACAGAGACCCAGAGTGAGAAATTACGGCTGCCATCCAAGCGATCTGCAAAGTTGCACCCGGAGTATAATATAAACTCTCATTATGTACCATTTGATCAAATAAATTAGAATTACTATTGTTGCTTTTACTCCGTTGTTTATTTCTTAAGCAATGAGCAAAGCAACAAGATAGGCTACTTGGAATAAACCAGTAACATCTGCTCAAAAAGCAAGGGCAATAAGTCTTTAACTGGTTGGTAACAGAATCATATCAACTTATTTGTAGAATGGTAAAAGACAAAGTTTGGTTTATTATTATAAGTTTGGTTTATTATTCGTCACTAAAGTATATTTGACTGAGTTGGAGGGAAAAAAAGCCTCTGTTCTTACGTTTAGAAATAGGTGGCGAGTTATCTCCTTCTCCAGATCGTGTGGCTTCAAATATGTGAGCTCTGCTGAGATCCGTTCCCAAAAGACAGAACACTAACACTATCTGTAGAAAACACAAACCATTATTTGCTTCAGTCTGCTTTATGGTACAACATTATCCTATATGGGAAAAACACGATGACCACTACCAGATGAGGTCAAAGACAGATTATGTCTTCATTACCCTGTACCTGTTGTTGGTAAAAGGTGTGATGTGTTAGAGACAGGAAAAGGAATTTCCTTAAGATTTATTAGAGAGAAATTCTGAGAGACAACGAGGTCAGAGTATCTCTAAAACCGTTTTTTTTTTCCAAGTCTGTTGTGGTAGGAACTGACTAAAAGTGGTCTTAGAAAGAAGAGAGAGCAGTTTCAGCAGGATAATATAGCCTGCCACAAAGATAACTGGTTGATAAATGCTGGAAATAGAAAAACAAATTTTTCAACAAAGTTGAGTTGTTGATTTCAAGCAAACCCATTAATACACAAAACAACCAAACAGAGACCCACTGGTTGAGGTGAAACAGGGCTAAATCCAAACCCAGCATATTGTAGTGCCTAGCTTCTATTTCTTCATCTTTCATGGGGTCGACAGAAACGACACCTTTGTGAGTAGGAAGGGAAATCTAGACCAGTGGTATTTAGACTTGGTTCTTGGGACCCACTGTCCTGCCAGTTTTAGATGTGTTTGTTTCAGCACACCTGCATCAATTTATTGCACTCCCCCCTCAGCAGCCACCATGAGCAGCGGGGGGCACTAATAACCCATTCATTTAAGCCAGGTCTGTGGGGGTAGGGAAATATCCAAAATATACAGGAGAATGGGTTCTGAGTTTAAAAACCATTGCTCCAGACGGCTGTGCTAAACCAAGACGGCCTTTTGCCTTTCTGACATCATTATGCATGGATCATACTTGTAAAAGGTGAACTACAGCCTTCTGAAGAACAACTACAACAATCAAGTTACATAAAAATGTAGCTACTGACTGAAGTTCTTCATTATAAAACCAAAAACATTTTTGAAAGTGTGCACACCTGCATGTGTCACACAAAGCACCCATACAATAATGTATTTTGGTTAATTTACATTAGCTAGGTGGTGCCTTACTAATGTGTTTTATTTGTACTGTGTCCAAATACCTAGCAAGAATATCATCCTTAATAAATAATTTGAAGAGAAGCAACCCTGCTGCTAGCATGCTGCGAGTTTCCTTCAGCTTGCAGGATGTACTTCTTGAAACTCTCCCAGTTTTTGAAATGTAATGTTTCAAAACTTGCATTGAATGAGCTGTTCTTGATACTGACAATGATTTTGCAGCTGCAATAAAAGTACAAGATATGCACAAAAGAGATGCCCAAGGCAGGAAATAATAGCTCTTCTTTATTTAGGATCTGTTTCGTGTCTTGCCTGAAGTCATTTCTCTCCAAGGTGAGTAACTGTTAACCAGGGCATGATACTGGCACCTGTCAGCACACCAAACGCAGGTAACTTTTGTGACTGGAAGGTGAAACTGTCTACCTGCCATGCTGGCAAGTAGCCAATAAGACAACCAAACCATGAGCAAGTGTTATTTTGTTCACAATTTGCATGGTCTATTGTTTTGATAAGGCCTTTCTTAACAAAATGAGGCAACGTTGCTGAGGAGAATAGGCCGCAGTCTGTAACCGACAAAAACAAAGATGAGAAGAAGAATGATATAAGACTTTTAATACCAGTTGGAAAGGGATGACAAGGGTTACGATTACTGTATGTATGGCTAAATTATAGTGGGATCAGACCTTGTGGAAAAGCTAAATATTCCAGGAAGTGAAGGAAGCAGGGGTTAATTCTCCTCCATCACTTTTGAGGACTCAGAGTTCTTTTCAATCGTTGACCTTGACATTAAAGGTGAAATATTATTTTATTTCTGTTAATTAGGTTATTTTTGTTATAATTGTTACTGCTGTTTATCAGGATGTCATTCTATCAAAATATTACACTTGTCTTGACAAGGAAAATACTTATAAGGAAAAAGTTAAAAACACCATTTTGATATTCATGTAGGCTAATGTAAAATTCTAAAAAAATAAAATTACTAAAAATTGAACCTGGACAGTCACACAGTTGATTATGTTTGCAGCTGCATGTTAATAAAAGAAATAAAACAAACAGTGAGATGATTGACTGTTTCTATTTATGTTATTTTCTATTCTAAATCCTAGTCATGCTGTATCAGATACAGCTTCAAGTCATTATTGCTTCTGTAAAGTGCCTTGAGATGACACATGTTGTGAATTGGCGCTATATAAATATAAATGAACTGAAAATGAATTTAATTATGCAAGCCAAGTCATAAATGAGATTAAGTTGGTCAATAACCTAACATCACTTTAAATGTATTCTGTGAAAGTTCAAGAGTCTTTCTAAAGAATTTTCTAAATTCTTCATTTTTAATTTAGGCAGAAAAAAAATTTTGGCTGGTAAAGAAAATGTGACTGGTGGATTCCACAATCCTCCTGTCACAAAAAAGTTACCTTTAGGCCCTGCCTTCAACGCACACATTGTAGGTTTTAGTTTACTTGAAAAAAGTACAATGTGGAAACAAAGCAAAGAAAACAAAAGAAAAAAGTCCCAAGTATTCTTATGCAAACTGGTATAACAACGAAATAGAAGTGACTGCAAACCATTAAAACTACACTTCATTGTTTTTGGGTTTTTTTTTCATAATAATCAGTAACTGAAACCAGCAGTCAAGGTGCTTAACCCTTTACGGACGATGGGAGCGCCCGCGCTCCCAAATGCTTACATGTTTTTAAATGCCGGTAGAATTCGA
>JAUZNJ010035958.1:0-12042 GCA_034780135.1 Jordanella pulchra
ATTTGGAGCAGATCATTAGCAACGACAGGCAGGACTTTCTTAAAGAAATGTGTGGGTAGGACATCCAGACGGCAGGAACTGGAGCTTAATTGACTTATAATTTTTTCTAGGGTTTTATAATGAAGTAGTTGAAATTGGGTCATTTTTCCTGCATTTGTTTTATTTGAGCAAAGCATTGGTACTGGCTTTGGAGTGGATGTCCCTCCCTTTTGCAGACAGTTTCTACTGGAGCCTTTCCAGATTTAAATGATTGTTCAAATTGATAAGAAGTGTGTCGAGAGGCTTTCAAACCTAAGAAAAAAAATATCTGTAATGCATTGTGATGCAGAAGAATCATGCTCCCTCTCTTTATTCTTTAACTCCAAATAGTTTAGAGTGTTGAATGGAAACTCATTCTGAAGGTTTTATTCCAAACCAACAAAGACAAGGGAGGTTTATTTGTATAGCACAATTCAGCACATGGACAATTCAAAGGGCTTTAAATGAAATAGTCAGTAGAATAGAAGAAACTTTTAAGCAAATAAACATTTAAAATATGCATTAATAGATAAAACAGTTGGACCACAACCTTAAACTAATAATACCTCCGTTAACAGTTTACCTTCAGCAGTCAAAGGCAGCTCTAAACAAATGGGTTTTTAACTAGGACTTTAAAGAACTCAGGCTTTCAGCTCTTTTACAGTCTTCTGGCAGTTTTTTCCAGATAAGTGGAGCATATGAACCAGATGCTGCCTCTCCATCTTTGGTTCTGGTTCTGAGTGGACAGAGTAGACTGGAACTAGAAGACCTGAGTGATACACTGACAACAAATCTGTTATGTATCGAGGTGCTGATCCATTCAGTGATTTATAGACTAACAGAAGGATTTTAAAGTCTTTTCTCTGAGCTATTCTCTATTTTTTTTAGTTATAGTGAGAAAATGGAAGATCCCAAAATAAAGATGCCAACCAGAAACCCAACCTGTTTTTGGAAATGAACACATCAGGCTAAAGCTTGTGGGCTAGCTAAGAAGACAACCATATTTACATGTATATATTGTATTTGAGCCACTATTTTATTAGACCTTATGCAGATTAGAGAAAAATAAGGAATCATTTCAGGCTTTTGTGTCTAACTTGTTCTTTTATATTAAATGTAATCTGTTTTACATCTTCTTTTCTCCAATCTGAAAAAAATAATATGTTAAAGGTGTCTTTTACAGACCAGAATGAAGATAACTTTTAGTCTGCGCAAAATGAATATGTGTAAACATAACAAAAGTTAAAAGGATTTATTCAACAAGCTGTTTAAATGTAAGCAAAACCGAGAACATTCATGGATATTTCATAGTTCTAACATTGATGAAAAAGTCAGCATGTTACAATATATGTTAAAAAAAAAAAGTCAAACCACAGCAATTCTGTTGTTTAAAATAGTTAAAGAACAGTGCAGACACTGTGTGTGCGTACAAAGGATTCGAGTCAGTAATTCTGTAAGGTTTATTCCAAACCACAGACTTGTGTGAAACACAGTCAGTGATGGCCCAGACTCTGAGGCAGCCTCTGTCTGTCAGTCTTAGGTTTCATTCAGAACCAGAACAGAATGATTAATGGTACCAGGGTTTAGCTTTTAAAGGGTAATAAATGAATAATCCTTTAACAAAGTCAAAGGTTGTCACTGAATAAGCTACATCCAGTAGTGTATTTAGTTATTTGAAGCACAATAATATCCCCTTTAAGTAGGTAATATGTCTTATGTATTGGTGGAGCAAATAAACTCCCTAAAACTCCTCAAATGTATTGTTTTTTTGGCAAGTTTATTTGTACAGCACAATTAAGTACAAAGACAATTGGAATTTACATGATTTAATCAAAAAAATTGAAGGAAAATAAAGCTGAGTTAAAAATAGTAGCTTGTAGAACAAATAAAACAGTTGGACCACAAACCTAAACTAATAACATTTGCTTCTTCTTCATGTTTGGTTCTGGTTCTGGGTGGACAGAGTAGGCTTGAACTAGAAGACCTGAGTGGTCTGGGAGGTTGATACACTGACTGTTATCTGTGCTGATCCATCCATCCATCCATTTCCTCCTGCTTGTTCCATCAGGGTCTCAGTTGGGCCGGTGGCTATCTCCGGTAGACTATGGGCGTAAGGCGGGATACAACTAGGACATGACGCTAGTCTGTCGCAGGGCAACACATAGACACACAAAGACGTACAACTATGCACGCACACACTCAGACCTAAGGACAATTGAGAGATGCCAATTAAGAGCCATGTTTTTGGACTGTGGGAGGAAGCCGGAGTACCCAGAAAGAACCCATGCATGCACAGGGAGAACATGCAAACTCCATTCAGAAAGACCCCAGGCCGGGACCGAACCCAAAACCTTCTTGCTCCCAGGCAACAGAGCTCTGTGCTGATCGATTCAGTAAATTTATAGACTAAGAGAAGGATTTTAAAGTTTACTCTCTGAGCTACAGGGAGCCAGTGTAAGGACTTCAGAGGCAGGCTGATGTGCTCTACTTTTTTAGTTCTAGTGAGAACACAGGCAGCAGAGTTTTGGATCAGTTGTAGCTGTCTAATGGACTTTTTGGGCAAACGTATGAAGACACTGTTGCAGTAATCAATTCTATTAAAGATAAATGCACGAATGAGTTCTTCTAGATCCTGTTTGCACATTTTGCCTTTAATTCTGGAAATGTTCTTCTGGTGATAAAATCCTGACTTAGTAACTGCCTTTATGTGCCTCTGAAGGTTCAGGTCTGAGTCCATCATGACACCAAGATTTCGCCCATAATCTGTGGTTTCTAGCTGTAGTAGCTGGAGCTGGGAGCTAACCCTGGATCTCTCTCCTTTGGTCCGAAGATTATTACCTCAGTTTTGATTTTATTCAGTTGGAGAAAATTATTTTGAATGCTTTCCTCAAGCCACAGAGTCAGTTTTATTTCTGGTGCACTGCTGAATTCTCCATGACTGTACCTTGTCCAAGACTCAAGCTTCATTAATAGGATCTTATGGTGTGCAATGGTGTAACATCCAATTAGGGAAGTCCTGGGTCCCATCTTAGATTTTACAGACAACGTGACTTGCTTAGTCTTTAAGATAGTTATTTATTTCTTTCAAAGGATGAGCCCCTTTAGATGAAACATTTCGTTTTCAATGTGGTTTGAGAATCTTCAATGGAAATTGAAGCTGTTCAAAGCCAATTTTGAAATGATGGAGACGACAACCAACTTCTCTTAGTCTTCTGAGGACATGGTTTCCAACTAGAAGCAAGGAAATTACCTCCTCCAAGTTGGGTGTCAGTTTTCTCATCAAGGAGTTGAGTCTAAGTATCTTGGTTTATTGAATTAATCAGACAGACTAAAATTAATCATCTTCAGATTTGAACCTCATCAAGTATAATTCATGGATTGCGGTCATTTGCTGTGGCCAACAAAGAATCAAGCCAAAAAGTTTACTGGTCTCTCTTACATTACAAATTTCACCTGTAGTCATGATAAACGGACCATGACCATAAATTGAGCCCTCCAAAGGTGAACCCAGATTGGTTGGGCTATTCTGTAATCACCTGTTGGGGGTATTCCAGGTAAACCTAATTGGAGTGACACTCCTAGACAGAGCCAGAACATTCTGGAGAGAATGGCTCTTGGAAATGCCTTGTACATTTTTCAGATCACCTGAAATAAGCTGGAGACCTTTCCTCATCTGAAGAATTGCCCTATCACCTGATCAGAATTGGGTAAAGACGGTATGTGAACTGTGGTTTCATTGCAGTTGTTGTTTCATTAACAGGCATCTTTTTGTAATATGATGATAAAGGATATACACCCCAGGATATAATTAACATTAACTAACTAGGCATTTTATGTGGTACACGCTGCTAGCTATGTATCTTAAATTAAAAAAAAAAGTGCCATAACTATTGCTCAGAGGTTTTGACTTGCTTACATCACACAGTCCCTGTGCATTTGTGGGCTGGACATTCTTGCAGATAGCTGTCATTCACCCTGTTGGACTAAGCTTTGAGGACCGTAGAAGCCACAGATTAAAGTGAAGTTATTGTTAAATATGAGAAAAACTTTTGAGGTGATTTTAGCTTTCTCACATTGGCCATTGAGACTATGCTAGCTGCTAAAAGCAGCTATTGGAAGATGTTATAGTCTGCATCAAAGAGAAGGTGTGCGACAATCTTTCTCCGGGACATGTATATTTTTCCACAAATCAGAAAAGAACTTAAATATACCAGGCAGCGCCACTGATAGACTCAGTCATCATTTTCCTGTTTCCTGTTGTTAGCTGACAGAAGTCTGTTTCTCTGCTTCAAAGTTTGGCATGCTGTACTCTCGGAAATAGTATTCTGCTTACCTTGGTTGACTCTGGTGATTGGTTCATGGTTAACTTTGGGTATTTCAGTTATTCTTTCCTTTTTATCAACTTTCACCTGTCTACCCACTATCCTCTTGCCTTGGGCACTGTTACGGATTTTTAAATTGCTGGTCTCTGTACATTTGCATTTGTTCTAATCCTCTTCATTACATCTAGATGGTTTAATGCAGTTTCATGCACTGTTTGGCTAAGAACATTAACAAGCAGTTGAAAATGTGTATCAAAGAAAGTGGCTGACTGGTACCAAACAGTTGCAGTTATTTGTGCCTCTGAGAAAAGACAAAAAAAGTTCTTGCTTGCTTTGAACATTGTAACATCTCATTACTTGCATTTCAAGTGCTTTCTGCTCCCTCTTTCCTACTCTCTGAGTGCAATGCTTAGCATGTCACATGACTGATGTTTTAAATACAAAAATGTTTTTATTGTTAAGTGTTGCATGTCTGTGCACAAAAATATGCTAAATTCATGACCTTTTAGAGGGTACTGCTCCTAAAAACACAGACAGTATATCAATAACATGTATGGGATGGGTGGGATGGGAGTTGTCATGGATTCTGACACCAGTAATTTAAAGATGTCTTGATTTACACATCTAAAATGCTTGTGATAATAGTCATTAGTAATAAAATGGTCTACATCTGTAAACCGGAGGTAAACTATGATGTCTTAGATTTTTGTTACAAGCCTATGTCTTGCTTTGGCTGTTTATATATGTAAGCTTTGTCACTTTCTAACCTTGGAGGAATATGTAGCTGCAAAAAGTCATTTGACATGTGGAACAACACCATACTGTTGACTATGCTACAGTCAGGTATACAAGTACAGCTCAAAAAAATTCCATATCATGTTAAAGTGGCTATGAATAATTAAGGACACTTTAAAAACAACAACAGACATCAACTAAAAATAAAACAGTCATCCAGGATATCTACACTGGTATTAAAGGGTCATGTGGTAGGAAAATAAGGATGCCACATAATGTTGCCATCAACCCTGCAACAGCTGCCACCATTCCCTGTCCTTACTGCCAGTGACTCTTCCGGGCACAGATTGGCCTCACCAGTCATCTGCTGATCCACAACGCATGACTTCCCCAACCCTGGGATGACTAGATGGTCCTCGTTGCATTGACGGACAAATTTTTGCAGCACACCGGTACCACTGCTGTACAGCGGCCGCACTACATTCAGTGTTAGCCTTTGTTAATCCAAACTTCAGGTAGACCACAACTGTGTCACAATAACTAGAGACATGAGGAACTATGGGGAAATCTAATTGACTCCCAAAGCATTGCAACCATGGAGATTTCCGACTACCTCCGTCAAAGAAAGTGACAGAGTGACAGCGTTTAGTGCTTGGATGACTTCATGCGTTATTTTTTCAGGGCTTAATATGACATTATTGGTAATGGATTGAACAAAGAGTGGTTCAGAAACCTTCATGAAATAGATGATATCAAGGCAAGCAATGTCATTATGTACAGGGCAACCAATGGCTCACCCAGGCACCAGGCCTAAGGTAGTTGCTTATTGACAAGCACCTAGTGGCCTGGTTATTCTTCAAGAACCCTGCTGTGCTTAGCCCAAAAAACTACATGAGGCCATCTCTTAGTGACCCACCCCTGCTAGGGGCACCATGGAGGAATGGTGCTCAAAGGTAGCGGCCTTGAATCCATCCCAGGACGTCCAAAACGGCTCCAGAGATGTGAAATCTTACCTCGTTCGGGGTTGATGGAACCCGAGCATATGTAAGAGATCAGCCAATAATTTAGCCCATCTCCACACACAGCAGGAAAGCTGGAGTCTCTTCTACTCTGTAGTGGCCAGCGGGAGAAGTAGCTTTGCCTGTCTCCCCCAGCTCGACAATCCCTTATATGGTCCCATCCCTTTACATTTTGGTGTAGACAGTAAATGACATACTTGCAAAGTGGTCAGTGCTCAAGTGCCACTGTCCTGCAGCTTTTGCATGCATCCCTTCTAGAACATGCCTAAAACAAAATAAATCTTTAATAGTTAGGCCTCTACTAGACTTACCAAGATACTGAGAAGTTAATTTGGCATTTTGTTCATATTGTACAGGGATCCATGCAAAGGCTGCAAGACACTGGAACTTGAGGACCAAAGTCGCCTATTGCTGGTGCAGGGTGATGAGGACAAGGCCTTCTAGAGGTCTAAGCTATGCTATGCTGGATGCATGTGTGGAAAAAAGATGTGTGACACAATGTCTGCAGATTTTCTACTCTTTGCAGCTTTTTTGCAGTTGTTCCTAATACTCTGGATGACTCTAGTGAGGCGTGTGCAGCATAGACCACAAGCGTACAACACTAAACTACATGTAGAAAACACAGCTCTTAACAACATTTTCAAAGCCTCTTTGTGTCATCCTTAGTGTGAAAGCAATTTCTTTTCAAAAATATCTTCACAATCAGTTGAATGTATTGATATTTATGGGGTAAATTATGAGCTGTCTCTAGATGTTTATATACGGACCGTAACTAGTAGAAGCTGTTGCTCGTCCACCATATGTTATTGTATGAATCCACCTATGTAGTTACAAATTTTCCTAGTTGCTCGTTGTAGGTGTTAAAATTATTTTGTGGCACGAGCCACACAGACATCACTAATGCGTCAAGCACAAACCAGGATTCAGGTTTCCCTAATGCACAGCAAAAATTGTAATCTAAGTAAGTTTTTCTTTTTTGAAAAAAATATGTATTTTTCCTTGTTTCGGGCAAGTAAGTTTGACAATTTGCAAACTGAATAAACTTATTTACATTTAAAAGAAGAAAAAAATTATTCTAGTGTCTCATGTTAAGTGCATAATTTCTAATTGGCTTATTTTGATATCAAATATATTCATTCTACCGGCAGATCATCTTATTTACCTGCTCAAATTAAGGGCAAGTACATTCATTTTAAGAAGTTTTTGTGTAACAGTAGCAGAACTGATGCTGTTAAAATGCACTGATTAAAAGTGTAGATAGAATAAAATATGTCAAGCCTTTATGTCTTCTTATTTTCGATGAAAATAGTGAGTCATAGAATTTTCACAAAAGATTGAATGGAAGAAAAAAGTGTGGTATGAAAAATAGCACAGACAAGCAGAATCACTCACAGGCTTTTTGGGGAAATAATATAGAATAATTTTCTCATTTTTGATCTGTACTTGTAAAAGACTATGAGAAGTCGCATTTTTCTCTTAATAAATGCGATGTTTAAAAACTGCCTTTTGTATTTATTAGAGGATTCTCACAGGTCTGATTATAGAAATTGTTTTGACAACAAAGCAGAAATAGCTCAAAATCGCACATGTTTTGGTTACTTCACCTTAATTCTTCTAGTTCCAAGTCCTGTGAGGAGTTTTATGATTTAAAACGTGTCTTTTTTTTCTATTTGTATTTATTTAACCCAGGTATGGTCTGAAGAAAGAGGACTCTGAGTCCTACGTGCTCTGTGACACCATCGGCTCAATTGACAACCATCAGTGGAGAACAGAAGGGTTAAGAGTGGTTGGTGACCATGAGAAACCTCTTCTCCTGCAGTCACTATGGAAACCCAGAGAGGGTTTGGCGCGACGTTTTGAAATTCAGAGAAAGATTTCTATAGAAGAAAAGACGTCCCAAGAGAAGGACACCATCACTGCTGGTAATTTTAGCTTTAAGGGTCATTACTTCATTACTTCACTGTGCCACATCTTAATTTAGGGTGTCCACCAGTAAACTTGGCTCTGAATATAAGTTTTTATTAATAAAGCTGAGTATTAAAGGCAGTTCTCACAGTGAAATATGTGGATTTTTGGGGGAAAATCAGCCAAGCCTCAAGACTATTTACTTTCTTTTCAATTTCTGTGACATGACTGGATTTTATTCTTTCTGACAATAAATCTTTAACAGTTACAGCCTAATGCATTTTGCAGACAGAGAGTGTTTTAACTGCCCTTCTTTCAGTGACACACCCTCTGTAATTCTTTATTGTTAGTATAAAAGACTACTAAAACCTTTACGTTGCAAAACACTGGATCCACAGATAAGTATGAAGCATGATGTGACTGAAAACGCCTAGAATTTTCCACAGATGGTACCATAAAGGTGCTGGGTGGGTTATTCTTTAGTAATATTTAATGTGGGGGTTCACTAATGCAGCTGTGGTTTACACAGCCGTGGTCATGTAAAAGTGTGTGTCCTGTTATGTGTTTTGCTTTTATGAATGACGTAGCATGTGATAACGTTCCTGTCAGTGTCAGCCTGTGGCTTTCTGCTGCAGAGTTGAGCTTTTTTGTCTGTTTTTTTTTTTATTTTTTTCTTATTTCCATGAGCGCTGTCGCTGTTTCCACTGAGGTCTGCTTCCTGAGTGGGGCTTCTTCTTGTTGACTCTGGCATGAAAAGCCCTCGTGTGGCGCGCTCACACGCCGCACCTTGCTTCAGGAAAACACAGGCGTTGCTCTATCATCACATTCCTTCACCTCTTTGCCTGATGGGTTTTTAATGCACCTCACTTTGCTCATTGTTTTAACACTTTTCCCAGCAGTTTAATTTGTCTACTTATGCCCCTGTTTAGGTATCAATGCCCAGGCCCGAAAACTGCAGAAAAGCAGATCCAGAGTTACCTCCACACTTTTAAAGAGGACTATGGGTCAGAGTCAGAGGATCTGGAGGAGCAAAAGTGAGATGGATCTGCTGGATGACGAGGCTGAAGGTGATGCACGTAGCAAGGATCTTTGCGAGAGTCTCAGTCACTCTTCAGCTCAAAGCCACGAGTCTCTCAAAGCAAGCCCCCAACAGATCAGCATTCACGGTGTCGCGGCTTCCTCCGAGGGGGGCGCTGGGTCGGGGTCAAACACAGAGACCCTCTGTCTGTCCAGGCCGAGGGGTGAGAGGGAAGGAGAGGAGTCGGAGAGGGAGGAGACGGAGAGCAGCGATGATAACACCACACAGTACTCCATTCACCCTCCTCATGACTGCCCATACCTGCTGCTGCTGCAGGGCTGCAGCCTCACACAGGTACGAGTCCAATCCCAGGTCAGCAGTGAGGGAAGGGACGGGTTAGTCTGACTGGTACTGATCAGTTCAGCAGAGGGATGTTGTCCGGTAAGCAAGATTTGAAGGCAAGCAAAGTCAATACAAAATTCTAAAAAGTAAATTCTAGAGTGAGATTAAAAATACCAAAAAGAAAACTGTAACATCTATTAACATGGATTTATTTTAATCTCAGAGCTCTGCCTGAGGTTAATAGTTACATCAAATGGACTTTTTCCTCTGTTGGGTTCATTTGGTATCTGGAGATGATGTTTGATTTCCTTTATGTTTTGATAATTTAACAATTTAGTTGTTGCACTTTAGTCATATTTAAATAAAATCTTTTTTTTTCCTGTAACATAGGTCTGATGGTTCCAGACCTGATAATGGCTGGTTCTTTTAAAATATCATAAGATAAACGTTTCCCTTTTTTTCTGTTTCATTCTTTTGTGCCAAATGAAATCTGGTCTCTAATTTTCTTTTTTTTTCTAATTTTCTACATTTCATCTCAAGTTCAAATTTAAGAGAAGAGGAGGCGAATATGTGTATCTGATTACTGTGAGATTCATTAAAGCAGCAGAGGTGTTTGTGGAATACGTTTTTTTTCTCATTGCTGTGTGATAGGGATGGATGTAGTCGGGAAAAGAAAAAAAGACTCTAAAAGAAAGAAGGATTCTAGGATAAATCCTAAAAGTGCTCCTTTTTGTGATCAGATTGCACACTGACTTCACTGAGTGACAAAATTTAGTAGGAGCGTGCCAGTTATTAAGATCCCCACCCTCTACCTCTCAGTTCAATCCAGCACTATAAGCGACCAAACAGTAGCTATGAATATCGGACAACTAGTATGTGCGTTTCATTTGTGACTCGCTTTTAGTGTTGTTTTACATCGCACTCCTCTTATATCGTCTTGAAAAAAAAAAAACTCTCGCTCACCTGTTTCTGCCTTACACTGTTAAAAAGTGCTCTGCAACCTTTGTTGTGGCTGCGTTTTCTTTGTTGTTGCCATAGTTTCCATCATATTTTGCATTAAGACTCTTTACTAGTTCTGTTTTAACATCAATGTGTGCAGGTTGGTCATGATGTGGGGCAACCCTGTGATAATAACTGCAGCTCCGCTTTCTTAGCATTTGGGAAAAGTGCCAGATAATATTTATTTTTCCTAATTTAAGCCAGTCTAATGTTATAAGTTTGGAAATCCAGCCAAATCCCGCACAAACCTGGACATCCAATCACCCTGGATGACATTACATAGGTAATATTACAAATTTGTTACCAAATAAATGAAACCACATATTAAATATTGAATGACAGATGTGGCAAGAAGACACAAACACGTCTGTTTACCATATATTCTCATACAAGTTGAGTTTCTTTCTTAGTTTTCAGTATTTTGTAGCTGCAGGAAATGGATCTGATAAGATTTCAACAGTATTTTCTCTCCAGTATCTTTAAATCACTATAAAAGTCGATTTTGGGCACTGAGCTTTAATCTATGATGAAATGGTTCGTAATATAATAAGATGTCTGTAGCAAAGTTAACTTGCTCCGCAGTCAGTTTGACATTTACTCTTTAGACTGAGGCTGCAGCTAGAATGAACACATAGTTATGAGCCATTAATAGATCACAGTCCAGTCCCCAGCTTATAGAGCAAATAATCCCCTTCAAAGGGAATAATTTGTTCTTTACTGGTCAGAACTGTGAGCAAGTCGGGTTTCCCCTTCTGCTAGCATGTGATAGAGATGTTAATGAGACTGGGCCCACAGATCCAGTCCAAGTCCAAATCTTTAGCCTTTGCTTGTGTCATCTGGAGCCTGACTGCACTTAGATTTATAAATATCCTGGTAGGAATCGTACCTGGAAAATACTACGTTAAATGATTTAGTGACATTATGGTAAAATTTGGCATGATAAAAGTGAAACATCTTGTCTCAGCTATGTAGATTATGTTAGGTTAGGTAGATGTCTGACCCACATTCAGGACTAGCTCAGCAGGCAGAGCAATTTCTGGAGATTTAATTACTAATAAGAATGATTTGACAGAGTTGTCATGGAAAAGGAACAAGAATAAGAAAAAACTAAAAGTCTTTATCATCTTGTATCAATGATCTGTCAGCTGTTCTGCATTTTTTTCAGACTATTTCTTTAGGTTTTAAAGCTGGCCGAGCAAACCAGAGAGGTCAAACTCAGTGGTTTCAAATTGAGTTTGCCACAACAATAGAATATTGTTGGAGTAGGATTTATATCCATTTATTAATTTAAAAACATAAAAACGTATATCTGTTGAGAAAAATGACTTAAAGGGAATAGTTCTGCTTAGGTCAGCAAAAATAAAATTAGTCAGAACATAAATCAGGAAACAGAAAGAGACATTCTGACTCTGCTTCCTGCCATGTAACCAATGCTCTCTTCATATAGTGGGTAAGTACTGTACAACAATACACAACACGATACAAGAAAGGTAAACACACATATGTAACAACTACCTACTAGAAACACTCTCTTTATACTTTTTACAATTTTAGGTTAGCTACTTTAACCTCAAAGGACAGGTTTCATAAGCGGTAAGTAATAATTTTGTCATGATCCGTGTTTCTTTGTATTATTTTTGAAGTTTCCTGTTGTCTCTGTGCTCCCTGTGTCGTCCTGTCTTCC
>JAUZNJ010035959.1:0-11956 GCA_034780135.1 Jordanella pulchra
AGAGAGACAGACAGAGAGAGAGAGAGAGAGAGAGAGAGAGAGAGAGAGAGAGAGAGATGAGGTGAGAAACAGTTGCTGGAATAAAGCCCCTTTCTCAATCTGAATAGCTTATTAATAGAGTTGGTCCCGGGCAAACAGATGGCAGCTGCCAAAAAACAAACACAGAAATCACAGAAATGAAAAACCCTAATTCAATTAAGCGGGAAGCATTCCTCTCTGCAGTGGTTATTGAGTAGTTTCCTTTAATTTCATAATCCATTTTTCAGAAGAAATGGATGAAAAAGTGTGTTTTTTCCTTGAACACTCTCCTGTAGTTTTTATCTGAGACTGACAAACAGAGAATGCAAGAGGCCGCAGGCAGCATGTATTTGAATGTTGGGGGACATTTGGAATTAAGCCATTACATGGCTCATAATTAACAAATCTAATTAAACTTACTAATGAAGATTTAAACTGGAGTTGCAATTGGAATTAGTGTTTCAGATTAAAACAGTCCATATGGACAAGTGAGTTCATTTAATTAGTAATTACATATTAGCAGAATATCTGTTATTATTACAGTACACAGATTGATGGGTATAGGTAAAAGGAGTATTTTTTAAATTATTTTGTTAGTGTGCCTTTTATCAAGGCACATGGCAAAAATAATTTAACTCATATTAATGAACATAGTGTGCTGTCTTGCTTAGTATGTGTTTTGATGGGGGGCGGGGGCTCTATGTTTCATGGATTTAACCTTGAATTAAAATTCAAACACAGAAACTCACTTTTTTAAATTCAAACAAACAATGAACGCTCCAATTAGGTGAAACCTATTAGCATAGAAAGTGATTGACCCAGAGACCTGCAGCTCCTCTTTACGTGGATGAAATTTGAGCTTCCTTATACAAAGGCTCTAATCGTGGTGTAAAGAAAGCCACACTCTTTATGTGTTTTCATAAGCAAAGATGCTAAGAAAAAAAGCCTTTTTTTAAAACCACCACAACTACAAAGGAAGCCCAAAGTAAGAATACCGCAACTAAACCCAAATTCTACATTGCCTATGTTTCTTATATACATGCTGACATGTCAGCCTTACAGCTAGATTCTTTAGGGGGTAAGAAATGCAGCAGTGTAACAGCCCCATGATCCCTTGTTTAAACAAGTTTAAGTTTGTTAATGATGTGTTAATTTCTGCTACACCATATTACCAAATAAATGATATTATTCTATCCAATCACACCCATCTACAAAGATCAGCACCTAGTCATGCTGAGTTCTCCAATCTAAAAAATGACTTTGTTATTCTCAGGAATTTAGGGGATTCCAGAGTGTTTTTATGATAAAATGCCACCAGCATAAGACATTTTAGTCATGAAACCTAATATTCTACTGTATACTACTGTCTGCTACATTGTAGCTACAGCGATATTACCAACCCTCTACAAAGTCAGTAGTTATAGAACTTCAAACTTAATTTGGCCCCAACAATGCCCCAAGAACAGTGTGTAGAAAGCATTATTGAATTATATCTACATTGTATATAGGACCAAATGTGCTATGATTAATAATACATACAGAAATAAATAAGTGCTTCAATAAGTATTTACTGGAGAAAAAAAGTATTTATTTTTGTCCTAAACAATAATTTTCATTCCTACTTTTTCTGTTGAACTCGATATATTTTATTTGCTTTTATCTATTTGATATTTCTCATTCATTACCACATAATTACTTTTTTTTCCCCACAACAACATATGTTTTTTCTAATTACGTCTCTGTTCTTACAATCCTTAAACACATATACTGTATATAGTCCTTTACTGTACATCTCTGTTGTATCTTGATAACAGATCTCTTTGAACCACCTTAAATAGTTTTTGCTGCAAGTGATTGCTATTTTTCATTTTTACATTTCTTTACCCCCAGTTAACACCAACTCTGTCATCTATGCATTTTGCTCTCTGTTACAAATAGAAGCCAATCTAGTCAATGAGTTAATTCACACTGGCTTTGTGGTGCAACAGCCTGATGAAGAGGCTTCATCCATCAGAGACATGTATCAAGTCTTTTTTGACAGATGAGGGAGCATAAACCTTTTAAATACCAAATTAGCCAGACAGGAAATCAGACACAGGAAAAATAAAGGGAATACGTTACCTTTCAAAGTAAGGGTCAGACTCAAACATCTGTTTGTACTAAGAAACTATTGTCAAAAAAGCTGAGAGGGATGTTTCTGAAGCAATACCTCTACAGAGGCCAGAGTTGAAGCAGTATGATTTGAACCTCGAATGAGGTGACGCATTTTGTTCCACTGAAGCTGTTTTTTATATAAAAGTTTGAATTACATTGCAAAATGATCAAAATTAGGCCAGATATCTGTTTATTTCTAAACTATGTGAAACCATAAAAGTATTTGTAAATCTACAGCAGTTGACTAAACCTTAACTGGTTTAATAGCTGTTACAGTGTTTATGATCATTAAATCATGTTGATAGAATGAGTGTCCTCTATCTTGATTGTTAGGTGTTAATGTTTATTTTAGTTTTTCAGTAGAGAACAAGTGCTTGGTGATTGATAGTACATTTGATAACAGTGCTACTCTCTGTATAAATCTGTGTTCTTTTTCAGTGTCTGACCTAGATAACTCTCCAGAAGGAAGGGATTCATCCCTTAGGGTTGATGTAGTGAATTCCTTGAAGGACTTTTTTTGTAAATTTTCTTAATTTATTCCTGCTTAACTTTAACAATTAAACCAAAAAAAATAAAATAAAATAAAAAACATGTTCACTTATAAAACTAAAACCAAAGCAGGACTTCTAAAAGTAAAAAAAAAAAAAATCTATCTCTTTGAGCCAACCCAGAATATACTCAAAAACAAATCATTCCCTTATTTCTTATCTAATGTTTTTTGGCCTGCAAATGATCACCTAACCTTTCTCATTCTCAGGTGATGCTCTACAACTTTGACAGAACAGAAGTAAAACACTTTCATCACATTCACTCTTGCAGCCTAGTTTTCACAGCGTAACCTTCATCAGGATTTGTATGGAGGCACCTCAAGCTCTCTGTGAATGACTTTCACCAGGATGATTTTTTTTTTTTTTCAAATTTAATCCCAAGTTAGAATTCAATCCTCATTTTTCACTCGCGCCATGCCTTTGAAGTCAATTTCTCTAAAACCTTGGAGACTGATTGAAAACACTTTGGAGTGATAGAAAGTACCATTACTTAGAGGAGACACAGACAGGGATAAGACTAAACCAAAGAGAGAGAATACACTCAGGTAGATTTGATTCTAATGAATGCAGATGCATCTGACGAAAATAAATGTCCCATGGGAGGAAAAAAAAAAAGTTTATCACACAGCCTTAAATAGAAAGTGAGGGGCTTTAAAGATTAAGCGATTTATTGGATTTGAAATATGAAAATTACAATCATGCACAAAGCATTCTGAATCTGCAGGTACATAAACACTGTAATTGATGGGAGTAGAAAACTGCTTGAGCATAACATACCATGTGTCAGATACAATTGAACTCACAATATATAAACAAGACAATCTTATTTGTTTGCTCTTTGACTTTGGATGAGCTCACACTGAAATCAGCAATGAAAGAATTAAGAGTTGTCATATTTTTCAAAGAAATATCCAAATATGTGACAATTTTCAACCAGAAAATCTGGTTGGAGTTTATCAGTGGTGACATGACAATCATTCAATTTAGCTCATTCGTCCTAGATGCTGTATTATCCTGCAGAATATGGCCACAGGATCTGCTTTCTCGTTCCCAGTAATATATCAAACATATTGTCATTGTTGAATCTTCCAAATTTGCTGTTATATTTTAATGTGGTCAAAGCTGATTTATTTCGCTCTACTTTATGTCTTTTCAGGTTTTTTTCTGAACAGTGGTTCTGTTTTAACTTATTGTTTGATGTTTTGGTGTGGTGTTTCACCAGATCTATTCATAGAAAGACAAATAAAGATAGAATAAAAAAAAAATAGCACTAGCACTGATTATTAAATAACTATAGGCTGAAACCTGGATCAGAACATAATGCACAGTGATTTTCTCATCTCTCCAGCCATTTATGTATGAAGCATTTTTTCCAACCGTCAAGGCCTGACTTACAAATACAGTGCAGTTAACCTGCTGTAGAAAGGTTTTTGGTTGCAGTAATTAAGTTTTTTTTTTTTTTTTTCACACACTATTCAGCAGGTAAAATCGTGTTCAAGTAGTTTTTTATTTTTTTTTGTATCTTATACCAGTTAAAGGTATTGCTGTCCTTGGTTTTTCATTTGAAATATTTTCAACAATGACAATCTTCTCTGCTTTTTTTGGAAAAAGGAAAAAGCACCACAATGTTAATTCTTTACACCCAAATGATTAAAAAAAATACTGTTGTTGTAAGACTCAGGTTGATTCCTTCTAGCAAACACTTGGTGAAAACATTCTTCATTTCTATGGGTGAGAAATTCTGAGACTTTTATCAGATTACAAGTATCTTCTTTTACATATGTGGCAGACTTTTTCCACATTGCAGTAAAAAACATATTTTTCAATGCTTTTAAAAATAGCTTGATTATTTCTGAACTACACTAGAAGTTGTGTTGTGTCTGTTTTGGTTATGAATGAAAAAGTGGAAACATTTTATTAATGGGTATCAGAGGAAAGGGAGGGAAATACCAAATCGTGCACTTTTCAGAAATGTGTTTGTAAATCAATTTAAAAGCAATATTTTATTCTATTACACACAAAAACTGTGTTCCAAGTTGTGTTGGTGTATCATACAAAATCCTAATAATTCATTTGTGAAAGAAAATACTTGGTTAAATATTGACAAATTTCTAATCACATACACTTTCTATAATTAAAAAGTAATGTGTGCACGGCTGCTATGTTATGCTTGCTGTATATTGGCAAAGCTGGTTCCACAGCTTGGTTGCTATGGTACTGATTTTAAGAACAAGGATCTTTTTTACCAGCCAAATGGTAGGACTGTCTATTATACAACATGCTGCACTAAATTCAGCTGAATCCTTTCCCAATTCTAATTCAAACATTTTTACATACGATATGCATGAAAGACACAAAAACCTAACTTCCCAAGTAACTACAGTTTTATCTCATAACAACCCTTAAATCCCAGACATCTGGAACAGAATCTCATTTCAATAACAGAAACGTTTGTTTCACAAACTCTCCCCATCACACACTTATCAGAGGATCTGAGGTGCAGCGTGTGTGGGCGATATTGCTCAAACAGAGCAGCTGTGGTGTTTAAAAACATCTAAAATGACTACGTATGGCCAGTCATGTTTCTGCGGCTCTGCTGTGAGGTGATCCAGAGCATAATGAGACCTGCCTTTCACAGACGACTGAAGGGGGTTATGAGAAAATGGTTATGTGTGTGGTTCTCACTCTGACTCAACTGCACTTTAAGTCTAGATTTAAGAACTGCTGAGATGTGAGAAAAGTGTGGCTTCTTTATTTTAGCTCTTAGTCAGAGAGGTTCTCTGTGGGGATGAGGACTCCTGTCCCATTAAGCCGCCAGGCAAATATGAGGGTTGATGTGTGGAAAGGGGCTTCACTTCTGATTAAGAAGTTTACCTGTGTGACACCGTTGTCCTTATACTCACAACCACAGTCATTCTAATTCTAAAAAGAAAGTAAAGCATTTGATTATATTTAGAAATTTGGTCATCTAGAGAGGAAAACTACATGTTTGGATGCAAACAGCTTATAAAATGTCTCAGAGGTTTCCAAACTTGCATGTATTTGTAACTCACAAATATCACGCAACAAAATCTTTGCACGTATTGCTTCAGAAATATGACTTTAAATGCACAGGTTCATGTGATTTTACAACTAATCTTACAATGTTGGTAGTTTGATATTGAGAAATTTAAATTGGGTTGAATCAAGTCATAGAGAGAAATTCTCCATCACCTGATGTTTCACAATGATTCACGGAGAGAATTATACATTAAAAAAAGAACAGCTAAGTTCTGACTCTAACATGAAGAAGTTTAAATAATGTTTGGCTTATCACTAAGGTAGCGGATGTTTATTGTTTGGCAACCAAAAGAAGCAACTAATGGTTTTAAAAGCTGACATAGCAAGTACTTGGATTACGTAAATATCTACAGGTGTGAAACCACAATTGCTATCTGCTAAAATTATGTTCTTAGCTTGTTGGGCTGTGATTGTTTGCTTCTTTTAGTTTTGTGCATGAGGATGAAGACAGCAAACAATGCCAAGACATTATGACTTGTTTGTTCCAAAATAAAGTATTTATATAAATTTATTGTCATTACATTTTATGTTAGGCCCCTATATTGTATTCTAGTCAAGGAAGGAAAAGAACATACAAAAACAGTAATAATGACATGGATTACCTTCTTTGTATCTGGATTATTCAATGTAAAATCTTTTAATTATATGCTGTACAGTCAGCATAAAAAAGAAACCCTAACTGATTCCGAAGACAAAGCGATACTCGTTTCTTGTCACAACCGCCCACATTTCCTGCCGTTTGGTTCTCTGTTGCGCCATCAAAGTTGCAACTAAAAGGTTTAGGGTGAATGTGACAGCTTTAGTGCATTAGAGTTTAAACCATTGACTTTTGGTACGTTTGGTTTAACAACTTAGGGACTGACCACTTAATCTTTAAAAAAAAAAAAGAAAATCCAAATTATAACAATTTTCTTTTTTACATCACATAATTTAATACATACATAATCTAATACATAACTCCAACAGATAAGAGAAAGCAAAAGGCTGGTAATAAATATTTTTATTACCATACCTTGGTGTCCTGATTTTATATAAATGCTACCCGAGTGTCCAATGTTCCTTTTATGATCTTAAACTCAAGAGTACGTACATGAATTCTTTTATGGGGAAGGGATGCAGAGCAATCTTGCAAGCTTTCCTTTAAATGGCTAAAAAAACAAGAGTTTTACAAGTAATCGAGATGATGTGGTTATTATTTTTTTTAACAAAATACTGTAACTTTTTCTTGAGTTGAATGGTGATTCTTTATACTGTAGCCCTGTAATGCGGTGGAATAACATATATTTCACAGTGAGTGGTATACAGTAGCTCCTTCCAAATATACAAAGATATTCTTGCCATTTAGTGCTTAATGACAATAAAACAAAAAAAGAAAAAAAAAACAGGTTTAGAGAGCAATCATTTTTCATACATGGGAACATTACAGTTTAGCTACAGGTAGCTATATCCCTTCAGTTTATGGAATAATTTGTAAAGAAGAGCCTTTTATTTTTACTGTTATCATATTAAGCATAGAATATTAAGCTGACACAGCAAAAAAAACAAACAAAAAAAAAACAATTGTTACTTTAAACCTTTAAAGCCAAGTGTATCATATCTGATACATGAATTTTTGAGACCTCTGCATCATCAGTGGGATATTTTCGTTCTTGAGAACCCGACTTAATAAATCAGAAATATGTAGGGAACAGAAAATGTATAAAAGATTATACAGAAATGCCTAATGTATAAAAATTGATGCAAATAATGATCACATGTAACGTATACAAAATGTATGAGTTTTATTTCATAATTTCTTATAGAATTGAATGACAACTCTTATATTAAAAAAAAATCGTAATTTTCTGTCACTTTTTTAATGGTTCGGGCTTTACAATATGAAGTATAACTCTGTTTTAGATAACATTTGGTCCCACTGTAAATCAGTGTAAAATTTTCTCTAAAGCCAGTGTTAAAATCTTCAGAATGATTTTTACCAATTTTAGAGTCAAAATCAAGAAGAGCTCTCAGAAACTGACGGGTCATTGACACCATATAGAGTAAAAGTTACACCACATGGCTGACAAAGACTATCAGCTCCAACACTTGAGCAGACATAGTATACTTGTATATAATCTATTTAAAGTAAAATATAAGTCTGAATTTTTAGCACCCAGTTTTTTACTTTGTAGTTTTGATAACACAAATTCTTTTGTGTCTACATTTTTTAGTGGGTCAAACATCTGAACAGTTAAAAATTAGGAAAAAAACACGTTCTTTACCGTACAGTAGAAAGATAACATGCACTATAGTCAGTGTTTTTTTTTAAAGAACATCTAGATAATGTAGAACCATTAGGTCTGGTCAGTTGTTTAAATTTTTCACTTTTAAATAGAAATGACCAAATGGAGTATGAATAGAACAGAGTGCAATTTTCTTACAGCAGTTAAAAGCTGTTCACTGTAGTAGCATATATAAATCAGAAACCAACTCTACTGTCATTAGCTAGGTACAGTGTGTGTCAGCATTTTCCTGTAATGCTTGCACATGCACAATACAGAAAGCACCCACCTTCAATTGACTAGACATACAATTAAGCAATAGAAAACCTGTTAGATATATTTTTTCTTTTTTTAAGTGCTCATGGCAGCAAAATGGCCATGGAGCCCAAGGCAGTAACAGAGTGTTCTTAAGTTTTGCATCAATATTTATCAAATACTAGCATTTTATTCTTTGACTCTCAATGTGCTCATGTGATGCATTTACAAATGAGCAAATAAATTCACAAAACTAGAGAAATATTTTCTGTATAATGAATAAATGGATACTAGTGTACCTATAATATTGTAATTCAGTATGGAACAACCAAAGCTTACGTATGTAAAGAAAAATCAGTGCTTGACAGGATCACATCAGAAAACCTCATCCATAAATCGTCCTTTTTTTATTCGGCCTCATGACTTCAACTCAGGGATGAAAAAAGCAATTAAAGATGCTGAAAAAAGCTTCAAAGTGATCTTTCTGTATTTACAACGATATTACTGAAGACAATAAAGGTCTGCAGGTCACATTTGTAAATTTTTGTAGAATAAGTACAAACTACTTGGAACCAAACTGGGTTTTTAATGGATAAAGCTCAAGAAATGAGGCTACATGCAAACACAAACACAAAAAAACACACTTAAATTCACATAGGAAGATATTCATTTATATACATAAAAGGCACAGAGCCGAGTCAGTGTGGATGTGTCCAAACCTCCTCTTATTTGACACTGCATTAAGAATGTATGACTGTGATTTTCGTATAATGTGTGTCATATCACAAAGTGGCGGGTTTTCCAATTGTCCAATAATGATCTATTTGCCAATTCAATGCCACCGAAGAAGAAACGGCAGGCAGGCGTAAAATGAATAAAACATCGAATGAGATGATCGCGACAGTTTCATTTCAATCTCTTCAGTCTCTGCTAGCCTTCTTTCATGAAGTCTCTAAGAAGACTTGTGTGCATTTGGGGTAAAATCAGCACTTGGATCCCTGCCTGAGTTTGTATGTGCATTGCCTTTTTTTTTCTGTTCTCTTTATCTCAGACTAGACGCCTACGATGCACTACTTTCACAAGCAAAAGCAGAACGTCTCCTCGCATCTGCTCCCATTTGTTGAAATAGTTTACTGGCAATATCCAATGCTGGTTGGTGAACATTGTAACCACCCATGATTAATTAGATAATGGCACTAGGTTTAAATATATATATGGGACAAAAAATGTGACCCATCATAAGTATTGATACAAAGGGCAGAAGAGAGTTGGGGGTGAATCTCTGTTTTTACGACACCTATTATCATGTCTTCAAGAAAAGGTGTGATAGTCTAATTGGCGGAGAGGACAGAAGAAGAAAATATGTCTGTGGGGAATAAAATCACATATGTCAGGCTCACTTTTTGAACATTTTTTTCTTTATTATGCAGGTATGAAATAAAAGAAGCATTATGACAGAAAGTGATGCTGCTGGCAAGGAAAGACAAAAAAGGCAGCATCTAAAATATATATGTATAAAAAAAATAACCCCAAAAAAATCATCCTTGTGATCGTCATCATTATTATTTATCAAACCAAAGCAGGAAATAATAAAATAAGAATAAAAATACACCTCCATTGTAAGAAGCAAAAAGTGATCTCATTTCTTTTATAAATAAGAAAACCTGTCAAACAGCTGATGTGTAACGCGCAAAAAAAAAAAAAAAAAAAACACAAAACAAAAAGAAAACAATGTAGGAATAACCATTTCAAATATTTATCATTACTGGTTTTACAAATAAAATAACTACAGTTGGCAGTTTTTTTTTTCTTGTTGGTTTTGTATTTTTTACACAACTTAAAATGTTATTGTGTTGCAGCGACTAAAACTGAAATTCTGCTACACAAAAAAAGAGATCAAAACGAGATGTTTTTGTCAGCAAAAATGCATTTTCCGTTAATCACACGAAAGTTAAAAACACAACCAAACACGAACCAGAAACTTATAAAAATCACTTGCGGTCTACATGTTCACATGTTGGAGGTTTTCCCCTCCTGCATGGTGAGGGGACAACATGGACATAATAGTCAGATTAGCTAAACAAAAGATGGGAGGGGTGGGCATTCTGAGGCAAAACCCCACAACCTCCAACTTCCCTATCTGAATCTTAACATCTCATTTCAACTCACAGCCTTTCTATCCTGTCTCTGTGCTCTCGGTTTAATGATCTGCAGGACATATATTGTGTATTCAGCTTCAGGTTAAACCTTGTCTGAAAAATAACAACACAGACATGAGCACAGATTTAATGCAAGAGTGAAAGTGTGAAATACTCCTCTGAATTTCAGTTCTATGGGATTGTTAAAATTTACAAAGAAGACTCAAAGACGGGAGACACTCACACTTACTGGTCCTCTGCTCGCACACTTATGCCACGTCATGAATGGGGCACATTCTAATGTCCAGATGCACTCATACACACGTACAATAACATACATGTACTTTTAGAGGAACAAATCTATCTGGACTTTTAATTTCCAATTCAATTCCACAAAAGTGATATTTACAATCACACTGTGACAGCTCAGTAGACCTCTACAGGTCTTTATTAATAATAAAAAAGATTTGCTTTGTTTTTCTGTCCTATTCCCCACCAAGCTTTTAATCTTTCGGGCCGTAAGCACAGCTACCATAACATCAAGGCCTATGCTCAACATACTAGGAGTTAATATTTCTCTATGATACAGGGCCCATTGCTTACTAGAAATAGAATGAAAAAAAGAAGACTTAAAAAAATAGCCAGCCTGAAATAAATAAGACAGAAACATCAACAAAAAGGAAATGGAACTACAAAAAATAGGTGGAAAAAGGAAAAAGTTTTTTTTCTTATTCTACTTAAAGCTGAATGGGATCCCTAGGGGTTCATTTTGATGGTGGCACACAAGAGGAGGGCTCCACAGCCCACGTCAGTGAGGGCTCAGACATAACTGAGGAGGTGATGAGGGAGGACAAGGAGGAGGAGGAGGAGGAGGGAGGGGAGGCTTTATAAGTGCTTGGCAAATTTAAACAGCAAGAAGACCATTAATACAATAAGTGGTACAGACAGTAGTCATCTAGTCAAAAAACTCTGGTCACAAATTCTAGAAACTGCCAAAAATAATGATTACATTAATTATGGAAAAGAAAAAGTTGTTGGAGACAGTTTATAGGAATCTGAATGTGTTTGTGTGTGCATGTCAAGGTACACTGGATGTAAGGGGAAGGAGATTGGGGCTGGGTGAGGAAAACAGAGCGGGTAGACTCCTCGGTGTGGTCATTTGTCAGCAGAGGATAATCTTCAGTTTCAGGTGAGGTAGAGGGGCTTGTCCCTGCCTATCATGCTTCCACTGTAACACAACAAGAACCAAGAGAAAAATCAATTAAATAAGACACACGGCAAAGTTGCAAAGATGACTAAAATATATTTACATCAACAGATGAAACAAAAACTACTTTGATTCCCTTGTTAATGGATTCAGCCGGGTTTTACTTTTAATTATTTTTTTCCCACTTAAAGCTTTGAAACAAGCCAGTAACTCTAATCTTCTAAGCATAAAACAACACAGATGTTGAGTTTATCAAACCAACAAAAGTTTTTTTTTTTTTTTTAACAAATAATCTCATATTTTTAATAATAAGAA
>JAUZNJ010035959.1:15835-58226 GCA_034780135.1 Jordanella pulchra
GTATTTAGGGGGTTGCAATCAAACTTTCTTTTTTTCTTTTCCTTTTATATCGACTAACAAATGTCACAAAACAAAAGGGCAACAGGTGCACACACAGGATGTAAATCCTTCAAATGATCCTCTAATTACCTCCAATTCCACCCACCCCAATTCACTCTGAAAAGACTCCTTCATCTATAATTAAAAAAAAAAAAATAAGAGTCATTTTGTAGGATGAGGTTGAGTCCTGCATCCAGATTGGCTTCTCCTGAATGAGAGAGAGAGCGAAGGTTTGCGTGTTTATTTTTGTCTGTCAGGTTTTCTTTTTCTTTTGACTCTCAAACTACCATCATATGGCATCAATCAAGCCTCTGCATAGGATACCCTGAATGTGTAATCGCACCAAAGACAAGAGATGAGAATAGTCTTTTGAAAAGAAAGTATGGCAGAGTGAAGAGGCTGATGAATTAACTATTCATGCCTTAATCAAGGTGCTTGTTTTCCGCCCATGAGCGAAAGAGGAAGTGTGGAGTCCCATTCGGGGGAGGAGGACTGGAGAGGGCGAGGAGGAGGAGCTTGGCATATGCTAATGCAATTAAGGTTTGAATACGAAGAACAATGTGGAGACAGATATGAAATGAAGTTGAGACAGCGATTTAACTGCTTCCCAGCTTTGTACATGTGGTTTTGGTATTTTTCAAACAAACACATATAGAAGAAAATCTTAATGGTTTGACTTTAAACTGCTTCACAGAGAGGGCATAAGATGTGAGCAAACCTCAGCCAACACATTAGCAGCTCACCAGGGAAGAACCAAGCACCAGGAGGATGGCAAATGACAGGTAATGTCCACTCCTGCTCTTCCACATGCATGCTGATAAGCAGGCCTGTGGACGTGCACTATTACTTTTTATTTCTCCCCAGGTTACAAATTGAGGTGTGTTTTAGGCCTAATTTTCCCTGTTTTCTTTTGAGCACACACACAGCCTTTCTCTTTTATCTCCACTCATAAATACATTTACATATTTACATAATGACAGTAAAATATGCACTGTTATTCATATCTACAATCCTTTGTATATGTCTACATGAAGATGCACTAAACATTCTTTGGATTTAGTAGACCTGTTTCTAGGAATAAGAGAGGAATTCTGTCTAATTTATTATCCCTTATATTGCAGCTGACCCATGTATATCAAACATGTGACCCCCACTGTTACCTTGGAAACCAGACTGGCTCTGTAGGCGGCCAGGGCTTTCAGGTACTCCTTCTTAGCAGCCTCTGTTTTCCTCTTGTAGCTCTGCAGGAAAAAAAACACAACAACAATTTTTGATTATGAGCTGATACCAAAGGTTGCAATGACCTAGCGTTCCACATTGACTGATGCATTTGAGACTCTGGGAATCACGGCTGTAATGAAAAAAACAACAACAACACAACAACAACAAAAAAAACCCAAAAAGCTTTTGCTGCACAATCTGCACAATTATCAGGTCAAGGGGATTTTTTCCCCATTTTCATGATGCCGATGCATTTGAATCATTTGCTTCTTGAAAATCCAATTCAGCCTAAAATGAAATGTCAAGAAAGATTCTGCACAATAACACGAAAATAGAAGTTAAACGAGGAGTGAGAGCCTGTTTGTCACTTTGCGCACTGCTTTTTCAGTGTTCTTCTCTATTAAGGCTGTTGCTCATCTCTTAATCAGAGCTGATGTCGAAGCAAATCACTCAGACGGGAGAGAGGAAAAAAATAAAAGAACTCAAAACAGCTTTAGCAAAAAGGCAATCTTGAGCCGTCTGAATGAACCTCAAATGATGCGTTGAGACAGGGAATTCAAGTTAATGTCATCACATGTCACTCACAGCCTGTGTGCAACTCCTGCTGCCTTTTTTACGCAGCGAAAGTGAGGGATAGAAAGTCCAGCTTCAAATCGATAAAGAAGACTCAGATCTCAGCATTTTAATATGAAGGAGGCCACAGTTATTTTGTGCGAGTGATTTCAGAGGGTAATTACTGATCCTCTATGAGATACTGTCAGTGGCAACATGGGTAGGGTCATCTTTTCTCAGAGAGGTGGGGTAGAATAACCATTAAGCATTCATGGGTTGCCAAGTGAGCATAGGCTGGCAGCCGCTGACGTGCATACACTCAATAAACAAACAAGCAAACAAGCAGGACAGCAAACAAAGCGGGATGAAGCCGGATACAATCTCTTGCTCAAACAGCTGATGTTTATCTTCTCACTCATCCATATTTACAGTATTATCATTATTACTCTGACATACAGTGCCTTCCAAACTTCACATCCCCTTTTTTTATATTTGTCACATATTACACCCATAATCTTCAATATAACTATTATTATTATTATTATTATTATTATTATTATTATTATTATTATTATTATTATTATTATCATCATTTCAAGTGATAAACCTACACAATGTAAAAAACACCTAAGAAGTGTGGCTTTCATTAGTATGCAACCCTCTTAACACTGATATCACTAAATAATCTTTATTGCAACAAAATTATGATTAATGTATTGTTCACCTATTAATTTAATCCAAACAGTTTTTGTGTGAAGATGTCACAGCATTAAAAAAATAACAAATCTGAATGCCATTTTAAACTTCATATTTAAAAATATTTTCAATCAGTTCAATAAGTGGTATAGGATGCAGGAGGATGTCCTGGTCCTGGAGGTTTGCCGGGTCAAACGCCAGCGCCATCTGTCTCAGTTGTTGTGTCCTTGGGCTAAGACACTTTACCTGCATTGCCTAATGTTGTGTATGACAGCCTTGCTTCTGTCAATGAGCCCCAGGGCATCTGTGGCTAAGATATCGCTCACCACCATTAGTGTTTAAATGTAAATGACTGAATGAAGTGAAGTCAATGAAGGTCCTTGAACTTGATGAAGCGCTATACAGAACATGAACTTTTTTACAATTAAAAACACATAGGAATCTGCCTTAATCGACAGACTAAGAGAGCAGTAATGAGAAAGACAGCCAATAATCCCATGGCAACCCAAGAAGAGTAAAGATCCAGAGGTTCAGTAGGTTGTCGATAAGACAATTAGTTATGCACTTCCATATCATGGCATTTGAGGTTAGAAGCAGCCAGGGTTAAATTATTTTTTGTTGTTGTTGTTTCTGTTGTTTTTTTTAAATTTTATGAAAACACAAATCCCTTAATGAAACACGATGGTGGCAGCATCATGCCATGGAAATAAGTTTTATCAGTATATACAAGGAAGCTGGTCAGAGGTAATGCAACAGAGAAGAACTAACTTTTGTAAAAAAAAATAAAATAAAATAAAAAAATGGCTGTTGCAGATATTTTACAAAAGTTCTGCGCCTGAGGGAAAGAGAAAAGCATGCCAAACTTTTTAGCTTTTTCTGAAAAAAAAAAACATAGAATCCAATGTTTGCCTTACCTTCCACTTTAGAGATATTTGCTGGTTTGTGTTGTGTACATAAAAAAGTCTGTGGCTGTAATGCAGCACAATGTCAAGACTTTATGAATCAACTCTCCGAACTGGAAAATAATGTAAATATTATTAAGAAGAAGAGTTTCCAAATTAAATCTGTAAGTGACAGTACACATCTTATAGACTCAAATGGTTTGCTTTTATTAACCCAAACTACTCCCAACAGTCTTAATTTAAAATTAATTTAACACAGCTAATGATCTACACAGCACAGCGACAGATACTTTTAGGCAAATTACTATGCCTAAGGATGTCTAATTATTCTGAAGTGAGTGGATTCATTACTGGTTAAAGCTGTCAAAGACTGTCGGTCACTATGAATTAAAAATAACAAAGCTGCTAGGGGGGATAGCATATTCCTCCAATGTAATCCCAGCACAGAGGTGTCCCATCTGAATTAGCCCCCTAATTGTACCTTAATGAATTGTTCTTGTTTGATAACCAGTTAATTACAGGAGACAATAACCCTGCGCCCCACTGACACCGATGGGAGTGATTACCCCGCGAATGTAAAACGGAACGATTGGTAAGAAACAGAGGTGAGGGTGGGTGTGGGGGTGTTGCCAACGGTAGATAAGATAAAAGACATGGTAAGCAGTAATGGAAAAGAGGTGAAAAGGGGGGAGAGAATGGAAAAAACTAACATTAAAAGGTTTACAAAGAGGGAGAAGTAAAAGAAAACAAAAATACACTGCAGGTTAAGTCTGAGCAAGGAGTGCAATATCCAAACATGCATCTTAAATGAAGTGACAGTCTGTTTTTTTTAGATCTCTGACCTTTCAAGAGTACACAAATCCAAAACACAGACTCAATTAAATAAAGCTAAGGTTTCCCCCTCACTCCTACGCAAATCCATTTATCATTCATCCCCCTTTTCACTGCTGTAAAGACTGAAAATTGATCTTAATCTCAAATAACCAAAACAAGAAAATGTTCTTTTGTGTTTCTGGGGCAGCCGTTACATGAAGTCATGTTGAGGAATAATGGAGCCCAAATAAAGCATTGATCTTGCACTTTAAAGCACAGGCCTTTTGAAGCTGCATAACTAGAAAAAAATTATAATGAAAATGAGAAAAAAAATGAACATAAACAAGTCTTTGTTCTGCTATGCCTTTGGACAACACAGAGAAAGCGAAGAAAACACAATAAAACAAATGACAATGGTGAAAATGCTCC
Source organism: Jordanella pulchra (assembly GCA_034780135.1). Classification (NCBI taxonomy): domain Eukaryota; kingdom Metazoa; phylum Chordata; class Actinopteri; order Cyprinodontiformes; family Cyprinodontidae; genus Jordanella; species Jordanella pulchra. Next base: position 20,488 of record JAUZNJ010035959.1, read on the forward strand.
TCATTTCTATAGAAGAAGGTGATTGTGAGCTTTTTTTTATTGCATTTATGTGAATTTTTGCTGCATGGTATGTTTAAGGAGAGCTACAGATAATTGGAAACAGGAGCCCTGATTTAGTTAAAACAAAGCTGTGTGTAGGGGAAGGGTTCTGTTTACATTCTGGTGTTCCTGCAAGGCTCCAGAGGGTCTGACTGAGACATTAAAGAATACACCTCAACAATCCTGCGGAGATGATGTGACAGGCGCATGTTGGAAGAAAAAAGAATTTGGACGTATATGTAAACACATCAGGAAGAGTTAGCTTTAAAATTAAAGCTGAATGTTGAAAATGTTTTCAGGAAAAAGAAATCGTTATAAACAGCTTTCCTTACAGATACATGTTACTGGAGTGTTACTGGAAAAATATATTTTTATGCATGTATGACACTTTAAGGTGCAATGGGAGATACCCTAATGACTTCAATGAATGGTAGATATACCCCTTAAAATGTTTTATGTTTCAACACTTTGCAATCACAAACTTGGACATTTTATTTTGACCTTTTTTGGTCAGCGTATATAAGACAACACAAAATTGTAAACCGCCAACATATCAGAGGGCGATGTTCAGTTAACTAATGGTAAGGGAATAGAAATACATACAGACAACCTGTGCAATAACACTGTTAATCAGGGAACCATCCAAGAGGCCGAAAGACTCTGGAGAAGCTGCAGAGAACCTCTGCTTGGGTGTATGAGTTGTTTTCTTAACAAAAGCTTTTTTTATGTTGAGTGGCGATTGGAAAACATTTTTGGAAAGAAAGTCTTAAGCTGTTCCAACTCGCAGGTTGCCACAGAACCAGGAAACATGAAAGAAGGAGCTCTTCTCAGAAATGACCAAAGACAAACTTTTTTGCCAATAAGCTTAAAATTGTGGGTTTCTAAGTTTTACCACAGCTCAGGCCCTTCAACACACCATCTCCACTGTAAGCCATGGTAATGGCAGCCTTATGTTCTTGGAATACTCTTCTGCATCAGGGAAAAGGAAGGTAAATCTGGCATGCAAACATACAGCTATGGCTACAATGGTATGCTTAAGATGAAAGCATATTTATTTGTAGAAGGAGGTCTGAGGCACTCAGGAAAAAAAAAAGGTATTAAGGAAACCTTTATTGGTACATAGCTAATGTGATGAAAACACAAGCCAACATGTTTTGGCTTGAAGGGCCTTCGTCGGGGCAAAGGCAAAATGTTTGTCAGTCTGCTCTAGTGTTGGTTAAATAGACAATCAAAGACAGCTGCTCAGTTTCTGCAGGTAAGTGATGAAATGATCAGTGCGACCTGCCAATGGCCAGAGAAACATTAGACAGATAAAAGCACCACATACTTCAAAAACTATACACCTTTATATATAAATAGGATTCAGGGAGGAAAAAATGTTTATATAGACTACCAGAGTGGGAGTAAAAACTGCTGTAAATCCTTACAAAAACCCTTATCTACAGGATACCAGACAAAATTATAAGAGACTAAAGAAAAAAGGATAAAGTCAAGTTGGCCATTTTAACCTGGATATTTTGTTGCTTTTAAAGTGTAGATCCAAAATGATTCTGGAGGAATTCTTTGCAGGAGTCTTTTAAGTCGATCGTCACCTCTAATTGAGTTTCCAACATGTTCTATACCCAGTATTTGAAGAAAGTCATAGCTACCATGATTTACGTCTTTGTAGTGGTCTGCCATGGGATATTGGGGGTTTCCTGTTCTGAAAGGGAGAACTTGACTTTTTTCCACCTTTTCTGTAGTATCTCATCATCATTCTGTCTGGTATCCTGTAGATCAGTGTTTTTGGGAGATTTATGGCAGTTTTTACTCTCACTCTGGTAGTTTGCATACAATTCATTTCTCTCTGAGTCCTGTTTATATTGAAAGGTTTATAGCTTTTCAATGCTTGTAGTGTTTTTATCTGTTTAATGTTTCTCTTTTTATTGGAAGGTCATACTGATCATGTGACCACTTAACTGCACAAACTGAGCAACTCTCTTTGATTGTCTATGGAGCAGACTGACAAACATTTTACCATTGCCCTCATGAAGGCCCGTCAAGCCGAAATATGTTGTCATGTTATCACATTAGCCGTGTACCAAAAAAGGTTTTAAGAACTTTTCCTTAGTGCCTCAGATCTGCTACAGTTTTTACTTGGTCCCACTGAAGCGCAATAGAGGAACATTTTCTCACTCCCTAGAAGTATTCCAAGATCAGTTTCTTTGATTTCATATTTGTTTGTAAAAATGGCCTAGTCAAAGTCTAAAATGTATGCTTTCAATATAACCTTACTGAACTTGACCAATTAAAAAAGAGCTGTAGTTGCAATAAGATCTGTTTTTATAAAGTTTTCCTTCTAATGTGAGTGGACGACATATGCACAAAACACTTTTTATCTTTTTATATCCAAAGGTATTTATGGTTATAATTTAAAGACAGTCCAAGTATACTTTCTGTTACACTTTACAGTCATATGCTCCATTGTGTTGATCTATCACATGAAGTTGTAAGGTTAAATGACAGTCGTAGTCTTTTGCAATAATTAAGGCAATCACAGGGTTATTACCCTGACAGAGAATTCTATTTCACTCGATAATGAATCATTAACTAAAGTTCATTACGCGTTCAGTGGAGTAACACGTCTGATTAAACACATGATGCACAAATAAAGATAATAGCTGTGGAGTGACACGCTAAATGGAGTATTTTACTGATGTACTACGTGTTTGTTAGTTCTGTTCCTGTTTTTTTTTTGTCTTCCTGTGAAGGGCACTACATTTGCAATATGTGAGATGGACGCAGAAATTCTAAAGAGTGTAAAAAACTACCAGGACACCAAGGGTTAAGAAGCACAAACAATAACATTTCTGGAGCAGATGTCCTTGAGGGAAAACCAAGGACGAGGCAATTGCTAATCTTGTATTCCCAGCATGATCAAATCACCAGGCAACAGATATAAATAAAAGGACAGGAAATGAGGAATTCACATTCAAGGGTGTCAGCAGCGAAATGAAGATTCATGGTGAAGAGCCCTGGTGAAGGTGGCAAAAATTAACTACAAATAAAAGGGACAGCCGGCCTCCAAAGTCCGGCGTATAAAGCAGTTTCGGATAGGAGAGAAAAAGACACATGCTGGAGAGGGGCGCTGAGGAGAATGGGCTGCACTTTGTCATGAAGACAGGTGCTTTTATTTGACATCCAATAGGATGTTCCCTCCAACTGGATATTCTAAAAATATGAGTCTGCGCACGATCATCAGACTGTCTCGTTTTCCGTTCATTTCACACTATCATTTGTTACCACAAAACACACAGAAACCTATTCAGCTCTATTGGCCTGGAATGTTTAAATGAAATTGAAACTGCGCTCCATTGTGGGAATCAATAAAATGCAGTAAATGTTAAGGCAGTTTCATATGCACAGGTCGGGTTGTAATAAAAGTGAATCAGGATGATTACACCTCTGCTGCTGATGTCTAAAAACAATGTTTCACTTCCTTCAGTAAACACATTTGAAACTGTACTGATTGTGAACATCTGATCAATAAATAAACATACGAAACAAGAACCAAAAGCTCAAGCGTGAATATAAATAAATAAATGTGTCATGTCTTGTGATTCTGCAAGCTGTTTTAATGCAAAGTAGTAAAAATCTAATTAATTGGTGCAAATGCTGCTTGTTAGTTCCACTTCAAAAATACATTAACTTTTATTGTTTTAGCACACAAACAAATAGCATGGTTAACAGATAAAAAAAAAAATAGAAAAGTGTGCCATTAACATTATAATCATCTTTAATCAAGTGATAACAGTAACTAGTTATCAAGCTGTATATGATGGAATTACTAGTTTCATTATTTATTTAATTCAAAGTTTAACAAGTTATTTTTTTTTTGTATTTTATTATCAAAAGTACAAAAAAATGAAATAGTTCCTCAAAGTAAAAGTCCATAGCTCTCTTAGGTTTTTCACATACAAGCACAATCTGTATTGTGATATAGGGGGATTTTACGTACTACAACAAGGTGCATGAAGGGCAATGATACATGAAGTTGATACATAAGTGAAAATCTTTAGGTTTTGATTAAAATTTGTAAAGGAAGGTGCACATTTATATTCAGCCTCTTTTAGAACGAAGGCATTCAAAAGTCACCTGACCAGTAAAATTATTTCTGTGTTTAATTAAATCATAGTATAATCATGGCTGTTCTGTGAAGGTGGTAGAAAGCCAGCAGCATCATGAATGCCTGGGATGCAGCATAAAGGACAGTGATAAATATTTGTAAAAGCTAAAAGGTTGGAAAAAAATATTAACAGATTTAAAAATCTCCTGCTGCATGATTTAAAAAAATCATTGGAAAACTGTAGCCCCGCAAAGACAAGTGTATGAATATGTATAGGAAAACCAGAGCTACACATCTAGCTTCACATATTGCCAAAGGTAAATTGTATGGATGATAGGTAAAATGGTAATAAACAAGATAAGGCAGTTTAAAACAGCAGGGTTTCTGGAAGAAAATCTGCTAGAGGTTGTAAAATACTTGACACATGAACAGAGGTTTTATGATCTAGCAGGAAAGTGTCCCTAATCATAAGACCACTTTGATTGAATAAAGAGGATTTTCAGACATTTTACCTGTTTCTGCTCCTCTCCAAGCCCGTCCCACATGGAGGCGACTATTTTGGAAACATCTCCAAAGGTTGCGTTTGGATTCTGTCCTTTGATGGCTGCCTGGGTGTCTCTGAAGAACAAGGCATAGGCCGACACAGGCTTAGTTGGCTCATTAGGGTCCTTCTTCTTCTTCTTCTTTTGGGGCTTGGGCTTGGGCTTCATCATCTCTGAAGATGGTCGTTTTTCACCAGTTATCTGGAAGACAATCAGTGCACACACAACCAAGAAATAGCTTATTGATACTGAAACTATTTTTTACCAATTTCACATTAAAAAAAAGATCTTCAGCAAATGAATAATTACACCTCTGATGAATGGCTCTAACACTGGGTCCAGGTGAAGCGTATAAACCTAATTACCTCTATAATTTGATTGCTCAGTTCAATAACCAACGTTTGAATATTGCAGTAATGATTCACTGACAAGAGCACTTTCAAACGCAGGCGCTAGTTGACAGCAAACTGTCTTTTCTTTTTCTCCTATGGCACTTTGTCAGAAATATCATGTGCTAGTTGAATTTATCAGACCTTTTCAAATCTTTATTTTGCAGTTGCTCAGCAAGTCATAAATTCAGACTTTTCATGCCTGAGCTGAAGGGAATTTTAAATCGTCTGATGTATCTGCTCTGGCTTTGATGTGGTCTCGGAATGAATTGGAGAGAGCAAATGGAATTACTTACTGATAGAAGAGATGGTAATCATTTTTACTCGCATGCGCCCTGTGAAGCCCAGCAGAGATGTATAGGACTAGAAATATATTTCTTGAACTAAAGCATCCCCCTTACTTATATTGTATCACCATGAACTGGCAGCTAAAATGAGATGAATCTAAAAAGTTGATTATGTGGCAAAATTAGTTAAATACTTATCTGAATTCCTGCTCATTCAATTAAACAAATAAAGGTAAAATAAGCTGCAACTAATAAGCTGCAACTAATACACATAATCATGTTAAAGAACACTTGAAGCCATTTTAACAAAATAAAAAGACTAAAATTGAACATGGATGTGAAGCAACATCAGAACAACTGATAAAAAGTGATTGATTAAAAAAAAATGTTATATATAGTATTGTAAGGAAAAAATAAAGACAATCCATGGAAATTTGGTTATTTATAGAAACATTTATATTCTGTTTTATTTCTTGATATCTCTAAAAAGAGTGAGATTAAATTACAGGTGTGAGGAATATGTGTATTATTATCCATTGAACCAAAGATATCAGCAAAACATGTAGTTTGTAGTTGAGCAAGAAGTTAAGACACCCCAACATCGGATAACTATCTCTACTGTGATTCATGCAGAGATTTTTCTTTTTCTCAATTCTGTGCCAGTTTTTAATGGATTCACTTTATTTTCTGGGGGGTCATGTTGCAGGTCTCTCTTCTTTTTCGTCTTTTTTACAGCAAATCATCTCCAAACCATGACACATCTACCTCAATGCCTCAGTTTGCATGACAATCTCTCACTGGCATGCTATATTTGGTTTATGTGAAACGTGTCCTTTGGTGTCTAAAAAATTATATTTTTTTATTCAGCAGTTCTAGAATAATGTCTTTTTTTATGTTCTTCAAAAACATTATTTCGAAACTCACGATCTTTGCTACTTTGTCTTTTAGCTACTTTTGTCTGGTCTTTGTGTGTTTTTTTTTTTTTGTAGAGCAAATGTTTCAGTCTTGCATACCTACAATGAAAGCTAAGCTTATGAACGCTGTTTCTGATTGTACAAACATGTAGCAGGAGCCTGCTGTAAGCCAAGATTGCATTAAAGAACTTTTTTAGTATCTTACAGTCTGCTTTCAGAAAAACATTTGCTTGGATGGTCAGACATGTGAATGCTGGAAGTTGTTTTTAAATATCACATACTTGTAAACTAGTTTCAATACAGCTGGAAGTCTATTTATTTCAAAGATTGCTCTGAATTCCTTAAAAGAATAATAAACTGCAACAGTCTAATTGCGTTTCTTTCTCAGCATATTGTTCACTTTCACTTCATCCACCATGAACTAAAAAAATTAACATCTTAAACAGGGTTTAAGCAGCTAAACCTTTAAAATTAAAGGTAACACCTACAGTGTATCCCCCAGCAGATATTCATTTTAACTATGTTTCACAGATAAAGTATTTTCTCCATATATCTGAATATGTCAGAAGATCTCTCGGGGTCCTTTTTAAAAGAATATTACGTTTGTGTTTTTAAGATTTCACCAACAACCAACCAAACAGGGCAAGGCACTTAACTGAGTGTAAAAAAACTACACTCTGCTAAATATAAATCAGAAATGTGACTTTACAGTTTTAAATTCAGCTCTGTTAAAACTATCAAAAAGACTGACAATTTATATAGGAATCTAACTGTACTTGTTTTTAAGTCATTTCAGACAAGCCCCTGCCTCCATCTTCAAAGAAGCCACATCGGTACCTTCGAATGAGGATCTGTCTCCTCTTCCTGATTGGAGCTTGAAGGGGAGGGTGTGGCTGATTTACTTCCAGGAGGCGAGGGGGAACCATGAGGCAGTGTGCTCCGGCTGACCTGAGGGTTTAGCTGAGACAGTGCACTCATGGGATTGGGCAGTATCGGAGGAGAGCTGTTTATCATGTGGTGGTTACGGGCAGGATCATAATGAGCGGCGTCAGGGTGCTGGTGATGGTGTTGCTGTTGGTGGTGGTGGTGCATAGCCATCTCCTGCATCTGGGATGAGAGAAGAACACCAGCTTTACTATCTTCTCTGCTTAGAGCAATAAATGTTGCCAATTAGCCAAATTTGCAAATATTTTTAGGTGGAGATGACATTTCTTATGTTGTATGGTCTGTATTAAACAAAACCCTCAAAGGACCAGTGTTGAGCTAAAGACTACAATCTTTACTTGTACCATTTCAAAAAAATGTTGGTCCAGAACATTTTAACTCAAAGCTCTCCTTATTTTGGAGGGGAATATGATTCAACAATGCCCAGATATTGACATGCGCTTTGTTTTTCTGGTGGGGAATAAATTAATTGGTATGCACAAATAAGAAGATATGGCCAAACTAACTATTTCCCTTTTTAACGTATTTATCTCATTCCCAAAAAACATGCATTATAAATTCTGAAACGGCATCACAGCCAACCATTAGCACTGTAGCTTCCTGCTAGAAAGAAACAACTTATTTTTAATTTCTCACTTAACTTGTTGGTTTCTGTGCTTTTTTTGGTTGCTTTTTCAGTTCCACACAGTGAGTTTTGCTTTATTTTACTCTTGCTATGTCCTCTACATTAACTCCAAGTCTGTCGTTTTGCATCTACATATCAATGCAGTAAACCTGAAAATCATTTGAAAATGTTAGAAATGTTATAAGCTTACAAAGTCAAATTAAAAGTCATGAAAAGAGCTATTTCAAAGCCTACATCTGCATTTATACAGGCTGAGACGGACTAAAGCAGACCAGAGGTGATACAGGACCAATGCTGACCCAGCACTTTGCAAAACAGATATTTTATAATGAGCTCCATCAATAATGTTGCAAGTAGTGATTGCAGTGAAAAGATTGCCCCCTACACCAAATATAGCTTTGTCTATGATTAGCAGCTGTTGCCTAGAATTAAAACATCTTTTATCTACTTTCCCGTTTTTATCCATTTTATTTTGAACCTATAAACATATTACACAAATACTTGAAATAGACATGTCTTTTATTGAGCAATCATTCTAATTAGACTCAGTTAGTTACTACAATGCTGTAACTAAGACTGCTGTCTATAAATCCACAAAGGAAAGTTGATTTGTAGTCATTCCTACCAACTCAGAGTTTCCTTTAATGAGCCTCTTCATCAATCTTTAAAGTAATTCTGATTCTTTTTAGTCATATAAATAAAATGGTGTTTATCAACCTTTTACAGTATGTCAGATGTTCTTATATTAAAAGAATGATATAGCATTGCAAACTTTAAAACGTCCCATAACCGAGCAGTTAGCATCTTTTGCTTATTGACTATGACATGTTTACAGCCACAGCACATAACTATGTAAACATATTTCTACAGTAATCAGATACTTTTGAGAACCACTGAGTTTATTTAAACAAGCTGGTCCAAATGCCTAACTGGCAGTGATTTCTAAGCAGCAGTTCTGTTTCAACTACAGTAAACACTTTCTCTGGCTCAGTTCTACTGGTTCTACCTTGGTGCCAACTTGTAGTTGGTCTGGAGGAAATAACTTTTGTTGTTGTTGTTGTAAGGAGTAGAAGATAAGCTCATGATAACAAAAAATACATAACTGTTATTAGTACCTGAGCAACCTTTGCTTCTGATATGCAGAATTTATGACAAAATGTGAAAACTTCAACCTTCAAATATCATTAAAAAGCAGACATCACAATACATTCAATTTAGCAACCTTGAAAAAATACAGGGAACATTTTGAACCCCCTGCATTTAAACGTTTCAAGCAAAATGTTATTTCTGTTTGACTGGTAGACTCTCTTTAGCCTGAGTCCTTACACAAAGATACTAAACCTTTTGAAAGTGTTGCGAAGGAATTTAGTTGCGAAAAATAATAAATACTCTAAGAAATATTGCCTTAAATATAATCAGCAATTAAGATTAAGATTAGAATTTTTTAATACTAGAGATTTTCAGTTGATTTCTTGTTTTTGTTCAGGACTAAAAACCAGAATTAGAACTAGAATGACGAAAGCTCTCTGTCTCTCATTACCACTGCTTGTATTGACAGAACTTGTCACTTAGAATCTAACACCATTTTTAGCTTTTTTGTTGTTTTTGCCTTTTAACATCACCATTAAAAGTTCATTGATGCCATCCTTGCTATTGTGAAAATCCCCAGATGGTGCAGAGCAGATAGTAGGTGGTTGGGACTGTGAGAACTATGTCAACACTTTTGTTTAAAGCAGAATTTTCTTCAATTAAATGTGTGATATAAGGACATCAGGCACGAAACATATAATTGCTGTGCCTAAAACATCTCCTGGCACTTCAATCCTCTAGCAAAGAAAACAGCAGTTCATGTCTCTGTCTCTACAAAGTCAAAGATCTGTTGCAGAACCAGCAAAGAGTGGTTGGAGTAAAAGCACTAAAAGGAAAAAAAGTAAGTGTTTAGGTTTAAATATTCCACATGTCTAGCATTTAAAGCTACAACAATTCAGGGTAAATCAAAAGATTTATCAAAATATAACCTTTTTAATCTTTTAAATCCTAGTTCAGGCCATTTCTTTTAACAATGAGTCACCCAAGAAAATGTATCCCTATAAATTATATAATTGTAATTATATATAAAGACGTATCAGTCAACATTATATGTAATTTTTAAAACCATTGACTTTCACAGTTACTCGGGTTTATTCCTGTTGAATATTTAAGGCAATAAATGCAGCAATTCTAAGATATAATTGGTAGCGAAGAAGGACTTTAGTTCCTGCAGCTCAAAACGAATTCTTGAGAAGCTGAAGCTTTCAGCACCTGGTGAAGCAATCACTGAGCCAATGATATTGATCAACAACTCCATCAGCCCCCTGTAGGTACATTATGCTCACCATGTGCAGTGAAGTAAGAAAAAAAATACTTAGTGCAACGTCAAACAACACCTCATTGCACTAACTGGGTTTTACAAATAGAAACAAAAGTGAAGCTCACAGCTGGAGAAAGAACCCTACATGAAAAAACACCCTGCAATAATTACAGAGTCAGCCTTTCACAAAGTTCTGCTCTTAGCTATCTTTAATCTTCAATAATAACTGGATCAAAAGCTCTTCTTCAAGATTCATGTGGACATTACATGAGCAGGGAGCAAAGGATGCTTTTAATGCAGGCATAAATGGGAATGTTTGGCAATTTACAGATCAGAAAGTGATGAACTAGCATTTGTTAGCTCTTTTAAACATTTATGAGTTAAATAATACATTACACATTAGTGCAGTGCTAAAAAGATCAAATTGAAAGAGCCAGAGCATATGAGTTCTTGATAAACACGAGCAGAGGCTCAGAGATGAAGGCTTGGTTCTCTAATCATAATTGGTCCCAGTAGATCGCTAGAATAAAAATGGACTACAAAGTAATGTTGTGCACTGCTCAGGCCTGCTTTGAAAACTCATAATATTCACACTACATTAGATTCTGCATTTGCCTCAGCAGCTGCTCACAAAAGCCAGCCCTGAACAAAGACATTCCTTATGCATTTCAAATAACAACGCTGTAACCCCCCCCCCCCCCCCCACAGACACACACACACACCTCCCCTCCGTGGAAATCTCTGACTCCTAATCAGGATTTAAAACACAATTACTATACTCCTTAAAGCATGAGAAAGTAGAGCTAGCAGAGAATGTAGTTAGAACAAAAATAACAACAAAAAGAAAACAAGGAAAATGAGAGAACGTTGTGAAAAAGTAGGTAACATAATCCATTTAGTTTTTCATTTTTCATAGACTTGTTCTTTAAGGATGCTCCCTACCCAGGAAGCATTAGAAGGAAAAAAAAAACAATTAATCAACCAAGAATAGCCTATCATTGCTGTGGCAGATGCATTTCCATAGCAACAGCCTCCTAGCAAAATTGTCACCCTTTAATCTGAGTCACACAGTGTTTAATATCAACAAGAAAGAGACATGCAGCGCAAAGAGGTTTAGGAAAAGAAGAGCAATGCTGCATAATGGAAAACTTAGACAGGAAACAAATGCATGTCACTTTTCTTTGGAGGTACATCAGAAATCGTTTTCACCTAAAAGGAGTTTATCTTTTATATGAATAAACTCTTTTCATCAATTATATCTGTGTTAAGTTTACTTTAAAGTGTTACAATATTATTGTAAGGGCTTTGTGACATTATGTTTTGTCCCATTCTTGCCCCTTACTAAAATCTCTCTCACTGTATTCATTTATTTATTGTACGTTTAGTGTCCTTACTGCAACTGAGTGTTTTCAATTTGTGCTTTCACCTGTATGAGGAACAAACAACAAAGGGGTTATCACACAGTGACATCAAACCTGGGCTAAATAAAACTGGCTGCAGACGACTGTGCAAATATTATGAAAGAACCTGATAAAGATTGCCAGTTGCCATAGGTACCGTATGCTAATTCCTAATGATGTCTAAGAAATTGCAAGTTAAAAGTGCACCATGAGTAGCCTAAGTAGGTTTAATTGGTCTATGCTATGTAGTGTAACCATCCAGTGCCTGATAATGTTACAAGGACAAGAGTAGAAGGTAGTTATACTTTTTCAATCTATATGCTCACAGCTAGTTTAGCAATTGGAAAAATATTTAACTTAGGTAGAAAATTTGACTGCATTTTAAATATTGTAAATCGTGGGATATTGATAACTGGTCGATAAGACAGGATTTAATTTAAAAAAACAGACAATATTGGTTTGAGGTTCCAAGGTCAGTCAATGTTTGGAAAAGTCCCAAAACTAACATAAATTCCTGAGGTCATCTTAATAATAGACCAGTCAGTAAGGTAGTGTATCTAAATGCATGAAGCAGAGAGCCGCTCTAGGATTTAACTACCAAGAGAATTGTGTATCATCACTTGAGTAAATAATGAGAAACTATGGATTTATCCACATCAAAACAAAAAAAATGAATAAAAACAAAACTGAAAATCAGTCATCTATTAAAAGAAATAGTAATGATTTTTGAAGAGAGGTAGTGTGAAGTAGAGTTTAGTAATGCTTCTCTTAACTGAACTCACGTCACAAGATTTCTTTTTGATATATAATTAATGTAAATCAAGTTTTTAGAGATATTTCATTCAACTTGAAGTAAAATAAAGTTTTAAACAATTAAAACTGTGATGGTTTTTTCTTTTCTCAAATGAAAACTCATCTTGGATTTTAATCATACCTGCACAAAAGGTGCGTGCCGAGGGGGGGAAACAAACCCTGGTCTGTTTAAAGTAGACCAAATGTAGAAGGTGAAAATACATTCTAGGCAATCATGAACATCAGACAGGTTATGTGTGTTATTTATTTTGAGATTTAGATCTCCCAAAAAATAACAAAATTGTATGAAATTTGCCTTGTTATAAAAGAGCTTGTTATTGTAACAAGGGTAGTTTAGTTCAACATTTTCTACTAGGAAATGGAAACTTGATACTTGTCTGGGTTCAATATCCAACACTATAAAAAGTACAAAAATAAGAGAAGAGAAAAATATTAATCAAACAGAAAAAACCTCTCCAAAGTCAGCAATGGGACAGTTGGTTTTGCTTCAGGTGACAGGCACCTCAGCAAACCTTAAGTGTGATGTAGAGCCAGGAAACTCAATGTGAGCTCCTTCCTCTACCTTCGTTACACCTGTCGTGTTTGTATTCACATCTTGTACATCATAGTCAAATTGGAGTCAAATAACAAAGGCTTTCCAATTATGTGTAGCACAATGTGTAAGAGATGGAATATCACAAAGCTATTGTTCCCTCTCTGCTCCTGCTGACCCTACCTCTGAAATGGTTTCATGGCCCCTCCAATTGCCTGCACCATTTGATTTAGGTAAAGCATTTGACCACCAGCACTGAAATCTAAACAGAAAGGAAGAAAGTCCTACACAAATCTACAAGGAAAGGAGGTGAATTACGCTCTACAGTTGAGCACAGCAGCTATCATACCATTTGTTTCAACAGTTGAATGAGCCAGATGAGAGCAGGCAAGTTGTATCGGGATGGCGTTATATTAGGCCATAATATTCAAAAAATCTTTAAATTTGTCCACAATAAAGCTTAATTCAATGCTTTAAAGATGTGAAGAAGATCACCCTTTTGATTTGATACTGACAACAAAAATATGCTAATGATGAAGCATTTTGTTCTTAGATGTTTGATGTCTGTCTGATTTGGATTTCAAAGAGAAATCACCTGCTGATTCTTTTAATCAACAGTATCAGAAACTTCCCCATCCCATCCTGCCCTATAAGCTGCACAGTGATCAATGCTTCTGTGACTCCAAAGACTTCCTCTCCCTACTCTCTGCTTGACTGGAGCCATCTTGTTTGGAGTGATGGCTCACTCACACAGGTTCACGGCTGCTATTGTAAAATCAGCCAGCGTTTAATTGAAACAAATGACTATAATAATAGAACATTATCCCTGCAGGCACCCGGCCATGACAGCTTTAATTAGAGGCACGCTTGAGACTGATCCTTCAAAAGCACAGCCGCCGTGCAACAAGGTGGTAAACACGTCTTTAGGTTGGGAACAGACCCGGCTCCTCGCAGCCCTCAAAGCTACTTCTCATTTACCCCGAGGGCAAAGCACTAACAACTCTGTTCCTCAAAGAGCCTTCAAGCCTCCCACCTTCCCTCGTCCCTCTTCCTCTCTCCCTTTTCGTCTTTCTCTCTCTCTCTCTCTCTCTCTTTCTCTCTCTCCCATCATGCGTGTCTTTAGTTTATCAAGCTTATATATGCCCTGGAGGGTCATTTACACAAGCTGAGGAGAATTAATAAGAGAGTAGATTCATGAATCATACGCTACTTATGTATGAAAGCAAAGGCAAAGCGCTGCAACGGCCTTCCTCTGACTTCAGACAGATGCTAAGTAAGGAGATATGATGAACAGATGATGTCTGATGTTTAAAACGGAAAAATACAAGTGCTCACATGCTGACATGTGGCAAAAAGCAGTCATAGCATAGCTTAACATTGTTAATTTGTATAGAGCACAACACTATGTTCTAAAAACACATATATATAGGTAGATAGATGGGTGTTATTACAATGTTTAGATCACAAAAAATAAGCATAATTACCTTAAGCATCATATTATTGGTTTCCAGACAGTAAAAGTAACTAGTGGAGACAGATTGTACTACAAGTACACCAGTGCTTGCTTATAAATGAGTACAAGTGTTGATGATAAATCTTTAACCAACTGTGGTCAAACTGATAAAATAAATAACTTTATAGCTACTGCATTTTATTATTCTTTTGTGTGTTGGACATTTCTCACAATAGTTATGGTAAAGATTGGTGTGAACCTTTAAATTCATTTAGAAATCTGTAAATTAGGGCTGCAACTAATGGTCACTTTACTTTTCAATTAATCTGTTGATTATTTTTTGAGTAATCGATTAATAATCAGATACCAAAAGGTTCCTCAAAGGACATTTTTTACAGAATTGACACCTGGTGAAACTAAAACCTTTTGGCTTGAGGAGTTCTGTATAGATAGAGTATATCGAGGGACAAAAAAGTTTACATATTTGTTTACAATTTTGGTATAACTACTGCTGTAAGTGGATTGTTCTATCAGCTATACTCCAGTTTACTATTAATCAATTATTTTATTAGTTTATGATTATTTCAAATAGATTATTCACCATTAATGCAGTTAGCTGTTTCAGGGGTCCTGGAAATCATAAAAAAATATCTCAACTTTATGATTAATGACCTAAAATGGGATTACAGTACAAACATACAATCGGACCAACAGCAGTACTTTTTCCTATATTTTATTTGTATTGACTGAAGTCACAGGTCTTAATAACAATGTCACTTGTCTTATGCTATCTGCATATTATGAAAGGACTTCTTAAGGGTGGCAATTTTTTTCAAGATAAAGTTTAATCAACAGCTTACTTGTGAATTATTCTCTTGATTTCTAAACTATGGCAGAAGATAACTGTAAAAGATGGGTTTTCTATCCTTAAATAATCTTAACATAAAAATACTTTTGACCCGCTCGGATAATTTGACTGTGACAAGATTTATTCTGAACAGGAAACGAGTGTTTATCTTTTAAAACATGTATGCTTTTAATCTGTTCAAGAAATATATATCTAAAGGTTAAACATCTGCAAACATAGGATTAAGCCTGAAAATAAAATCTTGGGTGGCAGAGGAGGTGTGGATTAAGGGAAAAAGTTGCTGTTTTATGTGTGAGAAGAAGTGTGAGCCCTGTAAACATTCCTTAAAATGAATCTGTGGCAACAAGAAAGGGGCGGTTGATTTGCAGATAGTAATGTCATGATGTCCCCCTTGGCACCATCCTCCATGTTCCTCATTTCCAATTATGTTTCCTTTACTTTCAAGAACCCCCCCTCCAACACACACACACACACCACACACACATACATTGCCACCCCTAGTTCTTTTTCTTGTTCCTCAGCTTTTTCCTCCCCCTTTTTTGTTCCCTATTGTGGTCCCTCTACCCCCCCTCCAACCCACCTCCACCCCCCCATCCTTGCTCCCTCTCCTCACGGGTGTGTCTCTGAGCTCACCTCACAAAGCACAGCATCAGAGAATCAGAGCCTTGGCTGACATGACATGTAGGAGATGGTTGTGAGGAGCGACGGGGACACATACTCATGACACCAGAAGGCACGGCTCCTCTGCTGCCACTAATGAGACTCCTGACTGCCGTGTCAAACACACTCTGTGCGCATTATACCATGTGTGTTTGTGGAGAACAAAAATGCAGAACTAATGAAAACAAAACAACAAAAAAAACATTTTTTAAGCACACAGCTCTGTGTGCCATAGAAGAGAAGGTCATGTCAAAATAATATGAGTATGTAAAAATGGTCTTACTGAGAATTTTACACGTCTGGCAGAGGTCATCTTCACTTTATTGTCAAGTTAGTATCAAAATGCTACATCGACCATAAAAAATACAAAGACCATAAAAAATACCAAAATCTACAACAGGTTTTATGACTTTAATGGGTTTGTCGTGATAAATTAAAAATTTGTGAAGAATATTATAATAATAATTAGAACATACAACTGATACCAAAAAGGTAGACTTGAAGTCATAACAGAAGTGTTTTTGTCATCCTATGGAAATCAATTGAAGTCATGGTAAACTGTAGTTCATCTCTTTATTGACATCTTCAAGAAACACTCTTAGTAATTCTGAGATATTATGCATGACAGCTGTGTTCTCCAAATTCAGCCCGCACTCTATGGGCTGTGCTAAGCAAATAAACCAAGTGTCTTTTTAATCACCCTGCCTCAAGCCACTCCCGTGCATGTTAACCAACCAAAGTGGCAGTGTTGTTTTGAAGTGGTGGCTGGTGGCACAGCAGGAGGTAGGTGTGTTGAGAGGGGTCGGGGGGACGTCCCAGAGCGAGACGACACAGCTCTTCACTGCCACCAAGCCTGAACACTCCTGCCACCAGAGGCAGAAGAAGCTGATGGATAACCGAGATGGGCCGCGATGCAATATGGACACGATTTCATGGCATGATAAATCTCAGCATGGGTGCGTGGCTAAGTGTAATATAAAATTCCTTATCTTCGTATCAGCTTCTCATAACACCGTCTATCTGCTGTGACTGAAGCTGTGTTTTCTTTAGCTTCTGTTCTTTGCCTGAATGCTACTCTTGATCAAATCTATTGTGGGAAGTCACCGAAAAGAAAAAAAAAGAAAAAAAACGGTTGCTTATTATTAACTCCTCTGCTTCAAAAATATGATTACAAGTCGCCCCTGGAGAGATGCCACTCTTCTTGTTTTAATCACAGTGAAAAGCAGGATTGTTATGAAATACTTAATTCACAAACAAAACAACTTTATGTAACACCTGCAGAATGAATGAGATTAAAAACACGATCACATTTTTTCATTTTTAGATAACAAGCAGAAATTAAGTCACCTCATCCTTTGACAATATTAATCACGCGGGTTAATTGACCTCATCAGTGTGGAAAAATAGATGAGCTGCCATTCCAGCAGGCAATAAAAATCCTTTCAAAATGGTGAAATTGGAAAAAACCTCTACTTCTTTTAAAATATTTCTTAATATACAACTACAGTTTCATATCACATTGCCAGAGAAATAAGGCACTTTCTCCCAGGAGATGAGAAAAGAATTGAATTTTTCCTTATCGGTCATCTATTTTTCCGCAGAATGCTATTACTTGCTGCCTGCCGTTGCCAAGCAACAGGAAATATTAATAGGACCTTTTATTAGCTCGGCTTTACCCATGGAGTACTAAAATGAGAAAGTGGAAAACATGAATGTGTTACATAAATCTTTGAACCTTTCAGGATTTGCACAAGTCTCTGTTTGTCCGGTGATTTATAGCGCTGATGGTTCATTTATAGGAGAGGGAGGTGTGAAATACTAAAATGGAACATTAACCTAAGGGACAATTTGAAAATAAACAATCACACAAAAAGTGGAAGAGGGAACAAAAAAAGGGGAGGAAACAAGTTTAAAGAGCAACCATCCTCTCTCTTTGCTGTTGATTTCAAGAAGCCATCAAACTTGGCCTCAGTAGGGATTTGTGTTCCACTAGAAACATCTAAAAAAATCATCTATGCCTGAAACAACATTGGAATAAGTAATACAAGTCCCATTCTATCACTGGGCTCGTTGAACTGTGGTGAAAAGCGACAGACCTTCCATCATTTATTTTTCAGACACTCTAATCCCTTTAAAAATGCCTGAAAATGAAGGTCTTTGAGAGAAGAAATAGGTTTTCTTCATCTGAATGAAGAGTACAGTATAAGCTTCAAAGAGCAAAAAGTCTTTAAAGACAATTTTAAAGTTCATATTGCCGAGAACTATAAACACATTTAACAGCATGACTTTTGAAATGTCATTTCTTTTTTTTCTTTTTTTTTTTTTTTACAAAGTTAGAATTACAGAGATTTTCTTTTTCCTTGAAAGCGTCTTTTCTGAAGCATCTCCTTTTGTTCCAGGTTTACACAGAAAACCAGCAGGTGTACAGCTGGAGATAATACGCTAGCTGAGAGCCTCCGTCGGCGAGCGAACACATTAAAACACACCTCTACTCTCTTATCATTTATTCATCCCAGCTTGTCTGTGACAAGTTCAGTTGACATTGCAGCTCATATTTCATTCACACAGGCTTAGGGAGTGAGCACCTGCCAGGAGCACTTAATACCTTGTGAGGAAAAACAAAAGCACAAGAGGAAAACACAGGCTTCTTCCAAGTTAACATGACAGTCTGGATGGGATTAATACCCGATAATTAACCTCAACAACCCAGAATAAGGAGCTTGTGTGAAAATTCCTTCTCTCAAATGTAACCAAAAAAAAAATTAAATAAAATAGGAAATGAATTTGAATATGAATGCATCTAGCAGCTATTTAGGGTGAAACAATGCACATTACCAATGAATGACCCTTATTCTAACACATTTACATTCTATATTCAAGAAAAACCTGCAAATAATGTTAAATTAGCGAGCCTGATGGCGATAAGCTTTTTTTTGCATATAGCTCTTTTTGCTCCTTCTCTGCTGTTATGCATAACATTTTCCTTCTGATTATACATTCATCATCTGTTCCATATTCAAAAAAAAATCACACTCAAGCCAGGCTCACATTGAATGAACCACATACACACAAAAAAACCTGATGAAATATAATTTATTCCAGCTGCATGCATTTATTAAACACCATATAGAGCTTTTCACTTTAAATACATTTCAGACACTCAGGTGTTCAGGCTCACATAAACAGACTTATTCAGCCAATGATTAATCAGCTTCGCTTTTATCAAGTTCAGGAGTTATTGAAAGTGGAAAGTGACTACGATGTGGCCACTCTGCTCATGAGTCCAAAGAATTATTCAGCTGTAACAGAGATGTGTATCTGGCGTTGCATTGATAAGATCAATGCAACCTGAGCAAGGCTATTAAATTTCTAATGTGTTTTGGAACTTGTAGATGCTATGACAGTCGGGGCATTAACAGAGAGAAGCATGATGAGGCTCTGCAAAGTGCAGCAGAGCATCAGAGAATAAAGGGCTCTCTGAAAGATATCAAGTTAGTCCACGAGCAGTTTCAGACCACAACACAATAACGTGCAGAAATAATCATAATGATTAAAAAAGGGGCTCTTAGCAAAATTAATAAAGTGGTTCATTGTGTCTTTCATGTTTTAGGGAAATAAAAAATACTTTCTATTAACTTCCACTATAAAATAATGGATTAAGCCACAAAAAGCTTTGCTTTTGAAAGGACTCTACAAGCACAAGTCAAATTCATTAGTAAGAAATGTGCTGAATGTTTTAATTTAGCTAATTAGATAATGGTTTCTTGGACTTATAAAAAGATGAAAATAGCCAATTGTGTCATATAAAAAAACCTAACCCTTTAAAGCCCAAACCATGAAATAAGTGACTGAAAATTCAGATCTTTTAATATTAGAGTTGTCATTGAATTCTATGAAAAATTATGAAAAAAACATACATTTTGTAGAAGTTAAATTTGATCATTATTTGCATAAATTGTGATACATCAGACATTTCTGTGTAATCTTTTATACATTTTCTCAGACAGAGGTCTCAAAAATTCATGTATCAAATATGATACACTTGGCTATAAAGGGTTAAAAGAACCCCAAATATAACACTTTTTTAAAGAAACTAAAAAGGTTAATTTAACAAATAAGAATAATGCACTAATGGGAACCTAGTTTTATGTTAGTGTTAATAATATCTCTACTGATATGTTTTAAACTACTTTCATTAGCTGCCTTTTTGTAAATATTTCTATTAACAGAGTTTTATTCAGTAGGTATTGGACATCAGAGCCTAACAAACATTTAACAGCAGAGATTTGATTTGAGACTTTTAAATTGGAATGAGTTCCCTCTGGAAGCACTTGTCTCATGTTTGAAAGAGTTGCATTTTTTGTATTTTGCAAGTTTGCATGTTCTCCCTTTTACATACATAAATCTTTTTCAGGTACTTTAGCTTGTTAGTTTCTTTTAGTTGATACCTGAGCCACCATGTGAGCTGAACAGAATCAAGCAAATACAGAAAAAAGGATAAAAATGAAATCTATGCATTATAGATTAAGCCACCTTATAACCACATAAAGGCTTCTGTTATTAATAGAACCTTGTGTCGCAGCTGAATTAGGTAGCATCACAAAATACACTTTTCTGAACTGTCAAGGCAAGTGTACTTGTAGACTGATTTTGAATGTAAATAACAGCAATGTGTAATTTTAAGAACTGCTGGAAAATATATTATCAGATTAATCCATAACAGAAAGATTAAAATTCAATGCTGCACATTTCACTTAAATCATAGTTATAATACGACACAGTGAATTTCCGATTATTTTGTCAGCTGGCAAAAAAAGTTGTCTGAGGGAAGTCCAGTCAACTGTATCACATTGGCAGCAATTCCTCCTTCCAAGAGAGTACTGTATCCAATAACACTGGAAGTTAAAGACTCAGTATAAGCAGACATCTACGTGGACCAAAATGATACACTTTGCTAAAGGAAATAAAAAATGCACACTGCTCAAACCCATTACATATAACTAAGTTTGAACTTGATCTAGTCTGTTTAGCATATAATGCTCTTGCCTGGCGTCTGTTTATATCTATAGTTCGAAATTTAGCTGAAATGATGCCAAAACATCTAAAACAGACCAAAATAAACCTATTTGTTCGTTGAACATCTGCATAAGGCTTTCATCCATCTGGGATTCTGCCCATTAGTAAATGATTTTGCTTCTATGACCCATGGATTTGTTGGCATTCAGTGCAACCTGCTATCATTTAGAGTGAATCAAAAATAACTGGACAACACCATCAGTGTAGGAAAATTAAAAAATAAACATAGAACAATCTAAAGAACAGAAAAACACCTATAGCTTTTGACATTCTCTTAGGAGATGTGTTTGTCTCCACAGATCATTTACTGTAGCTTCATATCAGTAAAGCAGATTACTTGTTTTGTGTTCAAAAGGGTTGTGTGTTTGATTCCAGTTTCCCCACTTGACCCAGAGCTGCCAACCAACCTTTGTATTGATGTATGAATCTTCACATGTGATTTGGCTGATGTGGCGATTGTATAAAGTACATTATAGTATGACTAGAAAAGTGCTGTATAGTTTCTGTTAGAACTAAGGATTTAAGAGCTTAGAAAAATGGTTTTTAAAGGCTTTTTTCTTAAATTGTGGAACGATGTTTTACAGATCTAAAAACATCAGTACCAAAAGCAATTTTCAAAAATATCTTTTGCCTCCATGGATTCTTCTATGGTAATCTTTGAGAATTGCACTGCAGATCCAAAAATCCAGCTTTAAATACCAATTATCTTTGCCATTCTTTTGTAAACACGTAAAAAAAATGGGAATAAACTGTATCTTGTAGTAGCCTGCCAGTAACAAGCCACATGAAAAATAACCAATCAAGCACAGCCACATATCTATTCTATCCAACATCTTTGTGATTATGATCAGCTACGGCAGAATTCAACATTCCCTAAACCCTAGTTAGATAAGCAGCCTATTTATTACACATTTATGTTGTTGCAATTGTACTAGAGTACTTACAAATATCCGCATAGTTCAATCCAAATGGAGCCACATAAAAAACAGCAGCTTTCAGGCTTTTGTTGAAGTCAAGTAACCTCATTTCACTTAACTGAATTATGTCTAAAATATCTAATAACGAAATCCAGAAGGTACAAAAAAACTCCAGCTTTACCCTCATTTGAATAAGATTTATCTTTTTTTATTCTTTACAATATCTACTTGCCCCCCCCAACCATCCACCCCCCGGCTCCCGTCACCCCAAACCTCTCCTCTCCTCATCTAACTCTATTGCACTCTTTTCATTGCCCAGCTCACGTATTGAATCTGCTTGATGAAAACAGATCTCACTGCAGCACCACAATAGAATGGCTGATGCAGGAAAGATGAACCCTAATGGATTTTTTTTTTTCAATGTGCTCAAGATTGAATATAAGGCCTGACCTCCAGATGTAGTGGATCCATTTCGACAGCAGCTGTATTGTTTATAGTGAAGACAAAATAATGTATAAATATTCACATTTGGACACTGACATAAAAGTACAATGTCAACACAAAGCCCGATATTTAGGGGGTGTATTTTTTATTTTTTTTGCAACCAAAAACATGAAAAAACAGTAAATTAACCCACACTGTTTATCCACCCATGTCAAGTGAGGAATTCATAATGATAACATCTCATGTTTGAACTGCAGAGTTTGCTTAATTACTCTGTTCAACAGACTGTGTCAAGGTGAGGCACCAATTTAATAGACACTCGGTTCTCAGCACAAATGAAACTCTGCTACGGTTTGGTAGTTTTTGCCAGACAGAGTATTTGATTTAGAGAGAGTTTGCTTTATATGCTGCTTTTTTTCAGGGTGAAGTTGAAGCAGGGCACTAAAAGGATCTCCACGCTTCTTTAGGAGGAAGTGAAAAAAAAAAAAAAAGTTTGTTGGAAACTATTCTTAATCCATTTTTCTAAAAACTCATTTTGGAATTTATTGACAGTAGAACCATGAATATATAATATTTTGTAGAAATTCTTTGTAATATAAACTGGAGGTTAATGTGACGTTGAAGAATAATCATACATGGTTTCCCGTATTCACTTACAATTTTAAAACTGGTTCAATTAGAATGACACTTTATATGAATGCAGAACTATCCTTATAAATAACCTCCAGTGTGAGATGACTTACAGATTTTGAGTTGGATTTAAGGACTGGGAAAAGCTACTATATTAAACTATCCATCTTCCTATCAGTTCCAACCAGCCTCCTTGTTTTTGCAAAAATATGATTATATGCGTTGTTTCTGTGCAGTGTAAGTTTTAGACAACACATTGTAGTTTATAGGTAGACAATTTCCATCATCTTAAACAACTAACAGAGCAGAGCTCTGAGATTTTAGAACGTTGGATCTGGTATTATAACCTAGCATGGCTATTAATGCGCCATGAGCCTTATCCCTGAATTTTCCGATGTGTTCTTTTGTTTATAGCAATGTTTGTTACCCAATGCCAGTTTGGGAAGAAGTTCAGAACACCTGTATTTATACTAACATTAATTTTTATATGTTGTCAGATACTCCCTTTTCTATTTGGGCCTAACAGACTAAAGGGGGCTTCGTTCATACATATTTGCTTGTATGTTGGCAGCCCCCCTTTCATTCTTTCCCTTCTCTTTTCTTCACAATCATGAACTGCTTTTCCTTACAATGTCAAATATAAAATATAAAAAGCATGCGGATCCAATGTGGCATTTTTAGACCTAATTTAATAGTGTACAACATTCACAGACTCATCTTTTAAATAATCTCTAAATGAACCATGTTTTCAAAAGACCAGTCATAAGGGGAAAACAAGCAGCTAGTAATTATTTGCTTAAATTTCTGTTTGATATGTTGTGTTTTACTGCATGTCTGGAAACTCGTGCATTTTTATGATGCAGTCCACTGTATTCAGCTCCATCAAAACCAGCGTCGCTTTCAACTACAAACAAACACACACTGTTGGGGGAGTGAAAGACTGGCCAATCAACCAATGTCTCCACAATAAAGGTCATGACCAAAATGTGAAATGAATATAAAGATAGATGACATGTGAAGCTAATACCTTGGGGGAATATCCCTGCATTATATATAATGCATAACATATTTGTATTTCAGATCTTTAGCAAGATCTATTTCAGCTGTTGTTTACCCCTATCTCCTCTGTTTGTGATGAACACGATACATCATACTTGACCTTGATCTACATCTGTGTATATATACAGTATCCTGTATCAAACATATTCTATGGGCTTAATCATTTCCAAAATACACAAGGAACCTCTGCTACTTTAAATTACAAAGAGCAATGAGAGCTAGCTATAATCAAAAATCCTTTTAGGGAAGATAATAATAATAAAAAAAATCTCAGTTGCCAAATATAACTATTTCTGTGCCAGTGTGTGATATTTCTGTCAGTATCCAGGAAATTAGAAGGGTATGAAAAGTTTGACCTTCAATCTCTTAATAAAAAAAAGTCTTTCTCATGTTAACATTGTTTGAATATAATTTGCTTCACTGGCATCTCAGAGCTGCAATCAATAAAATACATAAATCCCTTCCTCCTCCAAATGGATGCATTCAGATATGACTCTGTCAAAGTTAAAAGGAACAATTTTCAGTGCCATTCTTACATGTTTGCTGCACAGTGGGGAACAAAGGAATAATCTGAATAACTTAAACTTCAAACTCACCAGCAAATTCAACAATAAATAATACATTTAAGGCTGTGCCCACAAAATATAAATAAAGGCAGCAGCATGTGTTTAAGTTTCAGACTTAAACCTTATACAGATGGTTGTGTTGTTCTGATAGAAACCTGCTTCTTGCAGCAGTTCCCCATAAAAGCAATTATGGTTTAGAGATGCTAATTTGCAGACGAGCCATTTTTTTTCTGTGTGTGGAGCTGAGGGAGTAATCAGCATGTATTCATGTTTGAAGGCCTGACAGATTGACCGATGCATGCTGTCGAGGCAGATTTGATGCTGATGGATTTACCCACAATCCTTTTCTCTATGCATTACAGCTGACAAGGCAGCCCCTAAACAATCACATGTTTCCTGAGTCCACTTGCCATTAAGATTACATAAATGTTTTTGAAATATGATCTGTTTCATTGAAGAAATCATCTGTTTTCGTGGGGATATTTTAATGGATTTGTGCTTGGAACATCAATCAAACACCAATCATTGCAAAACTATGCATTTTTCTTTGATTTAAAAAAAGAAGTTA
This sequence comes from Jordanella pulchra, assembly GCA_034780135.1. NCBI lineage: Eukaryota > Metazoa > Chordata > Actinopteri > Cyprinodontiformes > Cyprinodontidae > Jordanella > Jordanella pulchra. Next base: position 45,670 of record JAUZNJ010035959.1, read on the forward strand.
ATAGTGTTTTGTAGTGTATTTCAGATCTTACATCAAATCAAATTTAAAGATATGTATTTCATCCAATGAAGTTAAAAATGTGGATCTTTTAAAATTACTTAATGGCTTAAAATATCAGTGACCAATGCTCTTTTCTGACATTTCTCTGGTTTAACCAAAGCACACTGTAAGATGCAAAATCAAAGCAGTTTTACTCACCGAGGGCATTTGACTGGAGACAAGGTGGCTCTCCTGCGCCAACATGTTCGACATCATGAGCGTTGGCAGCTCAGTGTAGGAGTACGGGTTGATGAGGCCATTGTGTGGCAGCGAATGACAGAGGTAGCCCGTAGAGTCATGCTCCATCAGGTGAAGAAGAGGTGGCTCGGGGTGGTTGGGTGGAGTGATTGGTGGGATCTCATAGTCTTCATCTCCAGTCCCGTTTCCACTCGAAGTACCGCCACCTCCACCTCCTCCCCCGCTGCCTCCTGTCTGACCTGTGTAGCTCTGATTGAAGAGATAAACATGAAAGTAAATAAAAAGAAATCAATGATTATGCGAACAAGTAAACTAGTGTAAAATGTAATAGAAAATTATGAGTCACAAGTGAAAACCAAGTTTTCAACCGAAATGTTGTTAGTTATAACACCTGGAACGCTACATTTAATGTGGTGTTTGAGGTGTTATAAAGAAAGATGACAAAGGTAGGAGATTAGAAAAATAAAAGGCAAACACTATAATGTAAAATACATTATTTAATATTGTTAAAGTATTTTTTGTTTCAATTAGAAGGAGGCAAAAATTTGTACATAGTGGATTTGGAGAACATTTGTACTAAGATATAAAAAAATTGGCTTAAACAGACAGAAAAGCTACTGTAAGCCTGTGATGGTCACTGTTATAAATGTATACCAGTGACATCAGTAAAATCTGCTAGAATGGAAAACCAGGGCATTGGTATGGTTGAAAGTGATTAAAACTCAGATGTAAGAGTGACCAGAAGTTTCTGTCATTCAGCCCATTTCCTGTTGTTGTGCACTGATGGAAAGCTGGCTTAGAAAGAGCTTCTCCAGTACTTTTACAAAAAGGCCAGTTAGGCAGTTGTAAATAATGGATGTTGGATTTTTTTTTCCTTGTGCAAGTCTATGTTTTAAAATTGAAATACATTAATGTTAAAGACAACACTAATATTCCATTTAATAAGATATATATCATATACTGTTGTGGAAATAATAGGGATAGCTGCTGTCTAAATCTCACAATCTAAATTGTGACCTGGACATTTTTTCTTTTGAGGGGTGTGAAAAAGTGCTAAAAAGGAGTAAAATAATATTTTTAAGTTTAGGTATTCACCTAATAACTTTTTGTAATGGGGAGAATGAATAACATTCAATGACCCTTTTATTATTACTTTAAACCAAAGGATAAACCTTTTAACCTTTAACTAACAGCTGCAGATTAGAGTATAAAAATCCCCACAATGGCTTTCAGAAATTATATCGGCACCAAGGCTGATCATTTTTTCAAGAGGACCTGGATGTGCAGCGACATTCAATTATTATTATTATTATTATTTTCGTTTTCAGTAGCAGTTTAACCGAAATGAAAATATTTACCTGGGAATCAATAAAAAGAGGACAATAAAGGATGTATCTTTGCATAAATACATGCTAAAAGAATATTATTCCTTTGGCAGCAACATTGTATAGGTGTTACACTAAATAAAAAACATTTCACTGTATACATTTCCTTAAACATAATACACCTTAGACGCCTCAATGTTGGAACTGACAAAAAATTAGGAATTGTGCTATCTACTTTAATAAAAAAGGCAACTAATCCTCAGCACCACACGTCAACATCTGATTTTAGATGCAAACCCAAAGCACTCAACCTTGTTGATAAAGGAAAACTCATGCTAGATACATGTGGCTGCTGCTGTGCAAACACTCTAAGTCCAATCAGATCAGAGTTCTGCACAGAGCAGGAAGAAAAGAAAAATAGCTGGGAAATTCAACAGGGAATGAAAAGCAATTTTGTCTGAGACGATCCAACTTGACTTCCATTGTAATGACTGAGTCAAATTAATCATCACAAATAATATTCTGGTGTCAGCCATTCAAGGGGTTTTTAATAGAATTTTTATGATTCATGTCTAGCGGTATACATCAAAGAGTCAGTTCTGCAACATTTCTGAAATCAATTCAATATCATCTTTGTGTAGGCTGTCATCCTCGGCAGCGGAGTGGTCATTTATCTCTCAAACAGATACTTTTGGAAAATAAGGAGAGAGATGGAGAAAGGAGAGAGGATACATGGAACATTTTTTCATGTTTCTCTCAACATTGTTTCACTTTAAATGGAGGAAAAAGAAAAGTATATTTGGCAAACAGTAAACAGATTTGTTTAACCAAAAAGATAATTTCCACATTTATATATTATTATATATTAAAAATATTTTCAAATATATATATTATATATATATAATCACTTATTTACATTTAGGCCTACTAAGGAAGACATATTTAAACCATTCAGATGTTTACCAATTTGCTACTTTGATACACTCTCAGATCTTATAAAAAATCCATAAACAAACTGGGTGAATAAAAGTAGATTTCATACAATATATTGATTAGTTCAACTAAAAAAGCCAAATTCCCCCATGTTAAATGAAGATTGCCTTCTAAATCCATAACAATCTGTACCCCCACATTGCATTGCCTATGAGTTTTTTCTCCATTAATATGGATGAATTGTGGCTTTCCCATGTTAGATGACTTTTGAAAATTAATTACCTGTTGTTTTTATCTAGATTTATAGGGGGATTTTGTTGCATTTTCTTTTGTAAAATAAGTTCCTTTTAAGCGGTCTCTTGTCACAACCTTGAGGTGTTTTTGATTCTTTTTGTTTTAGGATTTTTTACTTATTTTTTGCTGTGATATTTTGCTCTCATCCTGTTTAGCTATTTATCCATATTAATGTTAAGTGGTAGGTATTCCTAGTTCCTTATTTGTTGTTTTATTGCTCCTTCCCATTTAAGAGCTTTTTAGAGTTTTGCTAGATGTCTCCTTGTGTTTTGTGTTTCAGCCAGCTCTGCTCCTCCTGATTAATTATTTCTCTCTCAATCAGCAGCTGTCTCTCTGTTACAGGTTATTCAGGGATTAGCTTTTCTGGTTTACCGGTCATTTCTTTACCATTGCATCAGTGTACATATAGTCTGGATCCTTCCATTACCATGCCCATTTATCAGCTAACTGTTCTTGTGCAAACCTATTATTGTAAGTTATGTACATTTTTGTGTGTTGAGACATGGTTCTGCAGTGCATTTGATTCCTATTCATGAAAACATGACTTTTTGATTCTACAAGTTATTTTATAACAGTTTTGTTGGTGAAATTAAAGTCAGATCCCCTAGGAAAGCCTGCTGTCACATGATTTAACAAAGGGTTTGTTTGGATATCTTATTTCCTTTAATAAATGTAACTATTCGCAAACTTATTTTTAGATTTAATCTGGTTATTGTTATCTAACACAAGTAGAACACTTTGAAATGTGACACATTACATAAACACTCCTACAAATACTTCTACAGTACTTTAAAACATGCAATACATGGCTTTCTTGTTTTTATAATTACTCCTGAATTGCCTTTTAATAAACTGAGCAAACTGATTTATACTTCATAACTTAAATTATGTTACCTTTAACTCCAGTAATAAAAATCCTTTATTTTATTTCATTACAAAAAAGACCATGTTTTAGAGATTTCTGCCTTCATTTGATTTAATTTGTCCAAACATAGCCTTGAATCAGCTCTTCATAGACGGTTGTTTTTGTAAACCTGTTGGGAATGATGTTATTGTGTGGCCTAATGGACAAGAAAACGAGCATTTCCTGAGATTCAATTCCCATAATAATTGTTGGAAGGAAATGAAATTCTCTGCTGTAAATACTGTTTACATTACTTGAAGTGAGTCTCTCTAGTGTGTATCCCCTGTTTTAGCCACTGTGTGCTCATGTGTTTGTTGTGCTAGAGCGAACAGGTAATCTAAGAAAAGTCACGCTGAGTCATCACAAAGCATGTTAATCAAACCCTAGTTTTATCTCATCCTTTATCAATAAACGTCTGAGCTTCAAACACATTTTTAGTGGGTTTTGTCCTCTGCATTTGATTGTGCAAAAGGGACAAGGAGTGGAGATGTGTCATGTGTTAGATTGCTGAGACGCCTCATCCAGCGCCCTTGATGATAAAATGTAAATACCAAGGACATTCCCACTTGGATTGTGGCTAGATAAATTATTCATATGCCACTGCTCAGAATAAAATTGCAAGCAAAAAACCTTATGTGCAACCTGAGTAATATATACTTAAGTCTACTTTAAAATCAAAATCCACACAAAACAATTTAAATAGTGTGTCACATTGTGTGTTTTTTGAAAACAGTTTTTTTTCCTCCTTCTTTTTTTAATATTCCTCAGAGTTTAATTATAAAGCAAACACTTTTCCCCTAAAGCTCCACTACACAGATTTTAATTCAGCTTTAAACCATCTTTTATTAACCTCGTCTACTCCCTGCAATACACTGTAGGGAACATTGTTTCCAAAGCACAGTATGCTGTCTGTACAGCCAGAGAAACACAATCTGCAACGTTTTAATTAAGACACAGATCTCTCGACTGTAAGTGTTGCATACCAGCACACCTTTCATTTTGAGAGAAACAGATGAATAGACAGTTGGTCTGGGACTGAGAGAGAGAAAAAAAACATTGATTGGGGAGCTTTCCAGCTTGTCTTTTACTTGGCACAGATCTCCAACTCCCTCTGTAACACTGCCTGAGTACTCAAGGCCTTCTGGAGATGATATTGACTGTGGCTAATGGCTCATTATCTCTATATTCTCCTTCTTATTAGATTATTGTTGTGGTGCCTGTAGAAATCAGGATTTAGGACATCACCCAGTTCATATTAAATTGTATATCCATTATAAAAATGTTCCACTGTCCAATATAATTAATTTGAGCGATAAAAGGCCGAATGCCTCTTTGTGGAAGTAAGAAACATAATCTTGGTCTGCTGTTGTTGTACTGTAAGCTGTAAGTATTGCACAGCAAATCAGCGGGTATAAAAATAAAACTGTAAATCTCATATTTTTTTTTTTCCATTTTTGGGGATTGTTTTTAAACAAAAAGTATTGATACCAGCTCTACTTCTACTTTAAACATTTTGCTGTTAAAAAGGGTTGAAACTCCAGCAGGGTTTTCTCCATAGATTGTGATGTAATTATGTTCATCTTCTTATTTTTGTCCAGGTTTTACGTGTTTACTCTACAGAAGCATCCCCAGCAGATGACACTATAACTACCATGTTCAATTGTGATGGTGTGTTCAGAGTTATGTGCAGTGTTAGCTTACTCCTACACATTACATTTTGAATGTATGCCAAAATATTTAAACCAAATATTTTAATCTGAGCATAGCACCTTCTTCCATGAATTTCATGTATTATCTACATAGTTCCTGATTGTTCTTCTGTTAACACATCTTCTCACCTGAGCTGCAGCTTCTCCAACTAACAATGCACTTTTTGCCCAGCCTGTCGTTTTACGCAGGCAGCCAAGTGTTGCTGGGTTTGAAATTACTGCACACTGTTGAAATTGTTGAATGATATTGAAGACTTCCCTTATACTTTATAACCTAATGCAGTTTAAAATGTCTCCATTTCTCCACTTACAACCTATGAGGGCTTCATGTAACAGATGTATTTATATTATGAATACATGAGATGTAGTTTTTATCCACTAATGACTTCCCTGCCGAAGGAAATCGGATGCAATGAAAAGATATTTTATATAAAAATAAATAAATAAATAAACAACACTTACATTACAGGTTTCAAGGGCAAAGTGTGGACATTTTTAAGAGGTTTTAAATACTTTTACAATACACTGTGCGTTCGCTAAAGTGTCTTTCTATGAAGTTTTACATAATGAGCCAACAAAAAGAGAGTCTAACAGCTGTGTGTTTACACCTTGTTGAAGTTTATGTTTTCTACACACAAAAAAGAGCTCAAGAGTCTTCCAATAGGACAGACAACTAGAAGACAGACAATGACATCTGTCCTACAACTAATGTGCTTTGTCACAATGGTTATTTATGCCTGACATCTCTAGCACAACATCAGCACTATCATCTTTTTGACACTCATAACCCCAACACCTTCCTTCCCTTATCCACTATGTAGCCAATTTTCAAACACAGTAAGACCCTGCTATCGCCTCCTCCCATGTGTTTGTAAAGAAAACTGGGGATTTATCTTAAGAATGATCGTAACAGCTTTAATCACTTTTATTTATATTACTTCTTCTTTTGGAGAATTTATTGTAGTTAACATTTCTAAATGGCCTAGTTTACAACAGATCTTGTTTTCAAATTGAATAGCTGATATCTGCTCTTCTAATTTTAACAGCACAAGAGCTTTTCTTGTTGTGTCTGTTAGTCCTTTTTCTCTGCATCTTCTCCCCTTATCTGTCCATCTCTCCTGTCTATCATCTCTGGCTTAATTAAAGCCATAGCTGTTCTTTTGCTACAATAGAAAATCAGAAGGAATCAACATGCCATAGAGCCCAGTGAACAGAGGGGTGGGTTGAGGTTGGGGGGTGGGGGGGTCACAGAGGATCCAGTTGCAGCCACCCTACACCTCCATCTTTTTCCACCTTTCTTGGCTATCCCAACACCGGCCTGTTCTGTCCGATTTAAACCCAAAACAGTTTTGGTCTGTGCTCAGCATCAAGTATAACTCCGATTACCCCTTTGTCAACCAGACCTCTCTGTTAACACATTTCGCGCTCAAATAGTCAAAATATCTATCTGTCAAAGTATAATTATCTGTGATTATTTTGGCTTTTTGGAAAAAAAAAAGTTCTGGGATGTCCTGTGAATGAGTGGAAAAGTTGCATTGGGAGATGGAACAATGGAAGAGAAAGGGAAGATAAAACCATGTGGGATTGAAAATATGGAGGGGATGAAGTGTATAGTTACTGTCAAAAGCTGAAAATGTCTTCATTCCCCCTAGTTAATCAGCTGATTACTAACTAATCCTCACTGACTAAAACCAGCCTCTTTATTTGCATAAATCTCCCAACAACAACTCTCCTTTCATGTTTCTTCCCCTCGTTCTCCACTGTGTATCCAGTTCCCAGTACCTGTCTCACTTGTCAGTTGGGGTCAGTGGGTCATCTCCATCTGATCGCGTGTCAGGACAGATTACAATCAGAGCTTTTGTGCAATGTCATATTTCATTATGCATTTGACTCATCTTACAGGTCCAAGGGTCAGCGTGATTTGATTGGATGACAGAAATGATATAATTTGTGTTTAACCCTAGGCTGTGCGAGGCTCTGAGTGGTGTACTAATGCATTTTGTAAAGATGGGGCAGGCCCTCTCTATGAGCGACTAATTTGAAGTGGCACACCGCAGAGTTGAAGGAGAGCCAGAGCTGTTGCACAACATGCTGAGGTTATAAGGGCAGCTTTATCAAATAATAAACACAGCCTCACTTTAATTCCACGAGTCTCTCATGCTTTCCTTATAAATCTGCAAGTCCATGCACATAAATACATATTATTTGCCTTAACTGACAAATATCTTTCTTACATTTCTGTTTTTTCTTATATTCCTCCCAACTGACTATATTTAAAACATATAACTTGCACTCGGTTGCCTTTCCTCTCCTGTCCCTCTGTCAGTCATACTTTATTTTGTCAGCTGCAAAAAACCACACTGCCTTAGACCTTTCACGGAACCATTGTAAAAGTTTGTGTGGGCATTTAATCAGAGTGTCAACAGACAAGATTCCAGTCCATTGTCATTGCAAGGAAATGTAGATGTAGCAATATTGATGACAGTCATGATCTCTTGCAAAGTGGTGTTGGCGGGTAGATGGGTGGAGGTGTAAAAAGAAGGGTGCTTAGGTTTCCCAATAGTGATCAAGAGTCAGATTGATGCCAAAATTGATAGTGGTGGATGAGAGGAGGGGTGTGGGCAGTGAAAAAGATAAATAAGGGAGGAAGAGAAGAAAGAGTTATATCTAACATTTCAAATGAGGATTGTAATAAAAACGTTTTCCTGACAGGGTGAATCTAGAATTACAGTGTTGCTTTGGTAGAAATAGAGTATTACTTCCTCCCTTCCTGTTAGGAGGAGCCATGTCTTATTAATGGGGGTTGGCCTTTTAAACCTTGATCATTGACGTATCATTGTCTGTTCAGCTATGCTAAAAAGGAGCCACTGTTATTGCTGATTTATGACTTGACAGAAATACAACAAAGCCAACAAACAGCAGCTGGTAAACTTAACTGCACAATTGTTGTCTGTCTGTACCCCTGTTAGAAATTACCATTTGTGTGCAGACAATTGTGCCACTGTGCCTGAATGACAAAACTAATTATTGTTATAAGAAGAAGTAAATGGACAAAAAACAGCAGAATAAACGGGTGGTGGATGAGTACCAACTGATTATCATCATGTTCAAAGGGACAAAGGGAGCGCTGATGGTGCAGTCATCCAAACAAACAGGCATTATTTTGAGAATTGTTAGGATCCTGTCACCCTTTAAATAACACTGCTGATAACTCTATGCTAAACCCAGGGAAATATGGTAGAGGCATGTGGATCAGAAAGTGTGTCATATCTGTACATTTATGGTGTCTGTGTGGAATCACTTCTTAATTTTTTCACAAATTCCTGCTATTCCTTAATAAAAAAGCAGTTGTCACACAGTGTATTCTATGTGATTGTGCATCGCTGTGCGTGTTTGCAGTTGTGATGTCAGTTCTTCTTCTGTTTCTGCCTCAGAGTCAATGAGGCTGTGTATCAGTGGCTGGCACAGCTGGTGGGAGCAGGAGACTAACATCTGGACCCTCGCACTCCTGGTGCCATCGTTAATAAGAGGTTGGTTGTGAGTGGAGGGGAATGGAGGAGACAGCTCTCGAGTGTCAATGAACCTCCCTGTCTCTCACTGGTATTGTGCTGCAACTTGTACTTTTGTCACAGAAAAGGTTCCACAAGCAGACCAAAAATGGTTCACTGAAAGTGGAACTTTACTTGCTTGGACTGTTTTTTTTTTGTTTTTTATTTTGTGCTCAGCCACTTTATTGGAACAACAGTTATCCCTACCTTTAGGAACTAATCTAGATTATCTCTACAGTATTACTGTTTTATGTTGTTTGAGCTTTGTCTTTGGTGATTAATATTTCTAAAACTGTTGGAAAACTTGATCAATATTTCAAGATCAAAATTTCTCTTTTGTCTTATGATAACAGACAATCTCTTCTGACGGGCAAAATCACCTAGTCCACTAATTTAAAACCAACCCCATAATCTTCTAACAAGCAACTCTAACTAAAGTGTTTTTGGTAATCGTTGCAGTAAACTCAGTATTAAGGATCTGAAGTGTATTTGATTGTTAATGTGGTAGCAGATGTGCACTGTGATAACTTCAGGCCACTTGAATTGTAATCTTCTAATCAGGTGTGGGACAGCATGTTCTTTTCTAGTAACACACTTTAAAATGTGTCAGTGCTTGTTTTGTCCTGTTCCTTTTACAAAACAGGACATATAAGTAATTACCCATTAAGAAGTGTATAATCGTAAGGGAATTAGTTGTTAACAATTGTGTTGGGTTTAAGCTTACATTTAATTAAGTGCACCAGCCATGCCAAATCCATTGAATATTTATGGCAGTGGTACATAATGATGTTGGTTCACATATGGGTTTGATTGTGTAAATTGGTATTTTGCAGCTGATATTTACTCACAATTTTTCTCATACAGTCATCCTTGGTAAGAAAATATCAGTTGACATATTGTAAAAGGTTTCACGGTAAAGATGAGTTCAATTTACATCAAAGTTTTCTTTAAACAGATTAAAACAGGTTAATGTGATAATCTATAGAGAAAGTGCAGAGAAAGTGAGATATGTTACCAACCCAGAACTTGACAACTACACAAAGGTTATTTTCCCACTGATTTCTTTTGGCCAACACACAAATACAAAAACAAGGTTATGTTAATTTACCTGTTAGTTCACCTGATTAATTGATTTTCAAATGGAACAACAAACTAACAACAACATTTTTTTAAATTTACACCACCTACATTAAAGAAAAATAAAGGAAGTGGTTCCATAACATAATGTAAATATGGTAAATAAATTATATCAATAAATCAAACAAAGAGATGTCCCCCTTTGTTTATTATTTAAAAGATGCCATCAAGACTTACATTACTCACATTTCTGTATTTAATAAATGTGAAACAGGTCTACAGCAGTAATTGTTAAAGTAATTGCTTAAGCCTGTTCTTTACAAAAAAACAAAAGCAGTCACACCAATTAAACTTAGATGTAAATAATCAGATAAAGAAGATGTACACCACTGCTGCTACCATTTAACACTCTCCATGAAAAAAAGCTGCCATAAGATGTGAACATGCAGTACTTCAGTTTAGAAATTAAAATTAAAAAGAAATTTAACTCATATGAGGTAAAGCTCACCTTAGTTTCTCAACATGGTGGGCTGCTTAAATACCCAGTTATAAATAATTTTTTAATGTAAAACAGAAGAAATTCTTTGGCCCCAGGCTCCAACACCTCTGCTTCATGCTGTTTAACTGGTTTATAAAGAGAACTTATATAACCTCATTTCAACTTTATGTAAGCTAAAAAAACAAGTCAGCATAAATTGTTTGCGCTGCATAGTTTTCACACCTTGAAAATGCTGCATTGAAGATTAAATAAACATATTTTTAAGTGTTTGTGGTTCAGTGTAAAACTCTAATATCCTCTTATTTTTATTACATGTCAATTAAGGAAAAACTCTCCAAGTCAAACTTGAAAAATGTGCTCTTTAAAACAAATTGAAACCATCTGATGAAGTGATTGGCTCAATATGTGTGTGTAGTAAATATTATCTTCTTCATGACAATCATTGAAATGGTCAAAAGGCCTCTAGAAAAAACGAAGGCAGCTTTAGTTATATCTGTTCTACTCTGGGAACAAGGGGGAAGGGACAGCATAGCAAAGGTGGGCCTTAAACAAATATACATCAGTTCTTTTATTTACACACTGCCATATTAGGTGAGTGCTCCAAACAGGGTTACGAAATGAGAGGCATTAAAATTGAAGAGTTTACAAATGGCTGCTAAAATGCAAAGGTGGAAAAGAGCTCTCCATATCTCTCCTGCTGCAACAAATTTGCCGGCACATCTTTTTGCTTTGTCTCTGTTCCATGCTTCGTCAGCGAATAGGGCTTTAGAAATATTCTGGCAGGCTGCTCTTTGTTTTCATTTTCACAAAAGATGTAGCGAGGGAGTGAAATAAGGCAGAAGGAGGGAGGAATGAGGTTACAAGAGGGAGAGATGCTGAAGGTGAAGGGATGTGTTTAGAGGTTGGGGGAACATGCAGGAAAATAAATGGAGGGACAAAAGTGAGGGGAATGATGGGGAACAAGGGTTAAAGGGAGTTTTGGAAGAAATTTTGAAGGATGACTGAAGGTTTGGGGTGATGAATAAAAAGAGAGGGCAAATGGAAGTAGGTAGGGGTGGAGTTTGTCACTCTAGTAGAATAAGCTGTAAATTGGACTGATGTGACCAGGCTGTAATTCAGACCAGCAGGACCAAGGCGTGAGCACAGGGACTTTACAAAATGCCACCGCACTGCTTTAATAAGAGCAATGGTCAAAAGATATTGTCTCCACCAATCAGCTGGCTTCCTGTCAGTCACACACGAACAAACTTGACCAATAAGGCTTCATTAAGCTCACAGACCTGCTGGCTGAACTTTGGGCCGTGGCCAACAGACAGAATTACTCATCCAAACAGGAAAGGTGGAATGACTGTTTAATTCAGGGCAAAGTGAGAGGAGGTGATAGATTTGTCAAAAGGTTAAACATAAAAGGATCTGGAATCATGTTCTACAAAAGCTCATCAAAAACATACGAGATGAAAGATGCCAGAGTGCTTTAGGAGAGGACATAATTAAACTCTTAAAACCAGAATATCAAGAAGTTGAGCACATTAACAATGATCAAATGTGCTAACAAAAGGTTTCACACCACTAATTCTGTTACTTATGTAAAGATTAATAGAAAAAATTAGCATCAGTAGCTTTATATAAGAACCAGAAGTTTTATAGAAAGAGAACTTTTATGGGATTCTTATAGCCTCTCTGAGTAGTAAACTCCTCCATGGCATAATAGTTGCCTTAAATTATTTTAAAAACATGATCACAAGGATCACAAATCTTGCTTTGAAAACAAGCGGGCAAACAATAGAAGTTGTATCTTCTTATTGGTCTTTTATTATTTTATTCAAATGAAAAGAAGAGCAATATGTTATCTCAAAAAAGCTGATTTACTCTTTTACTTCTCAGCTATCAGGCTGCTTTAAGTGAGCATTCCATAATACTTCAGCTTTGATTATCATAAAATGGCCACAGCCCAATGATCCTGCGGAGCTGGATGTGGCTCTGGAAGTGTTTTTGTGGTACGGCTGTAGTTTGGCAGGGCAGCACAGACTC